>VXBJ01005536.1:906784-1155032 GCA_013400055.1 Nycticryphes semicollaris
GGGGGGGGGAGGGGGAACACCACCACAAAAAGCCCTTTTCCAAGAAGGTTAACAACTCCAAAACTACAAGCAAACAGGCGAGCAGCATACCAGAGCAGGGCAGCAAATCATCTGGGACAGTCTTTTCTTCTGACCACGGCAGAGCATCTCCCCACCCAACACTCCCAAGGAGGGGCCGGGGGGGCATAGCTCCTGTCAGCACTAGGAATAGTAGGGGAATAGTACATACACCTTTGTGCAGCCAAAGGAAAGAAAACTCATAACCCAACAGCAACTGAGGTGCTTGCTTAACATGTGGCAAACAGCTCTCCTTTTTCTGCCCTGGTTGTCTGAAAATATCTAGTAAGAGTTATTTTTAGGACATTAATATGGATTGGGAAACAGATTCGACAGGGGGTGGGGGGAGAAGTAACTTTTTTGGCTTCTGCCTCCCCTGGCTGCATGTCTTACCGGCTTTGTCAAGCAGCATTTTTCCCTTTGAAAAAAATAAAATAGTAATAATTCTTCCTTTTTGTTGTTTTTTTTTTTTTTTTTCCCCTCCAGGAGAGCAGCTCCACAGAAGTGGAGCGAGAAAAAGCAGACCTTCTTTCTACACCTCCTTGGGCAATGACATCAGCCCCAGGCTCCCCACCTGCCTGGTCTCCATAGCGATCGCACAAAGCACACAATGACATCAGCCGGCATGACATCAGCTCTTTGAGCACAAACAATACAAGAACAACTACTTTGTGCAAGGCCTTTGGCTGATGTAATGCAAACAGGTGGCTCCCCCGAAAGAAAAAGGCGGAAAGAGGAGCGATGCAAAGATATATTCTTTCCCCCTACCCCGTCCCCCCCGCCTCCTCCTGCGCCTCACCCGCAAAAGCCCATATTTGTGTGGTACCGGGATACCGGGAGTCATGCGCTGCATCGAGACGGGCCAAGTCCTCAGACTCAACTGCACTTTTTTAGAGGCAAGCCAAACAGGAAAAAAAGAAAAAAAAAAAAGAAAAAAAAGAAAGAAAAGCCAACCCAGGAGGGGGGGGAGAGACGCTGAAGTTACTAGAAAGAGCTACACTTGCCAAAATAAATGTCGAGTGTCACCATCCCAGTAATGCTATTTAAAAAAAAAAAAAAAAAAGAAAAAAAAAAAAAGAGGCTATTTGTCTTTTCCATGCTTACACAGTGATCTAGCACAGGAAGATTTTAAAAAGGAGTAAAACATGCTGTCCCACAGGCTCCAAATCTGACACACCAAAGAGCTTCCATCTCCTGGGTGCTGCAGCTCCAAACATCCCCATGCCTGCCCATGAGGTGGCACCTACCCGGGGACCATCTCTATGCTCTACACAACAGCCACAAGGCGCCCAGACCAGGCGACAGCCACCTGAGCCCTTCTAATACAAGGGCCCAGGTTTCTGTCCTTCTCACGTTGCTGGTAACTCATTTCCTCAGGAATCACTGAATTGCCCACAAAATGCAGAGTATTTCCCCCACCTCAAAAGCAGACTCATCTTCGGCTGTTTACAGAACACAGAGCAAACAGACCTGCCTTAAAAGATTATTCACAAAGCTCTTCTAACAGGGCAGCAGGACAAAAAGAAAAGCGAGGACAAAAATCCGAGCTCAATGCTGGTCTTGACAGGGTCTGAAGTCTTCTCAGACCATGCAAGAAACCAAACAAGACTATGGTCCCAAGCTGAAGATGTTTGAAGTCTCATCCAAACCAACAGCCCCAGCCCAGATCCTGGGCTAAGCCCTACCCCACATTCCCATCCTTCTGCATAGGCAAGCAATCCATTCCACTTAAACATCGCTGTTTAAACAATAACCAGAGCACACTGGGATTCCCAGAAAATCTCTAAGAAATAAGCTGCTTCACTGACTCCAGAGCCCACACTCATCTTCCACCTCTCCCACAGCCTTCTGGGAGAGTCAGGAGTCCATCACTTCATCCCTCAGATGAGGGCACACCAGTGGTGTAGCAGACACCATCCAGCTTCACCAGCTGCCTTGTAAGATCTGGCGGAGCTGGAGAACCCAGAGCAAGCTTCCCTCACCACCTACATCTATGGTCTCCTTCTAGGGCCTCTGCCTGCTCTGTTGGACAGAAGACACTATTAATCGTGTTACCAACTCATTCTCAGTGCTGTGTTCACTTAGATCCAGCAAATGAGAACAGGGAAGAGAAGAGACCCTATCCAGCTGGGAGGCCAAAGGACAAGAAAGCCATCCTAAATATGCCGTGTGGAAGATGCCCAAAGAAATGGCATAGCCAAACATACAACAGCTTCACCCACAGCTTCTTTCCTGACATCCACCAGTAAAGAGATCACATCCCCCTCTCATTTTTCTCCCTCAGGTGGGTTGGTAGTTTAAAAGTTCAAAAGTTTAAAAGTCCACTCAAGCAATATTTAAAGTACCATACCCAGGCACTCTCTAAGATCCCTGAAACAATACATTGCCAGGGAGAGGACTAATAAGCTGAACTGGTTCAGGCAGGTGAGCAAGGGAGGACTGCACAAGAATACCAGTGCCCAGAGAGGATGCAGCGAGATGCAGTCACAGAAGGAAGCTGAACCTCAAAAATCAGCAGCAGGAGTTTAGCTTGGATCTGTACTGTCATGTGCATCACACGGGTCCCTAAACAGGATCCAGGCACCTCATGAGCACTGTCCCCTCGATCCATTCCCCACACACCACCCTTGTTGATTTATGAGGCACCAGTGTAACTTCAGTGGAGCTCACGCACGTGTGATGCTCAGGTTTTTCAAAAGCTTATGAGACTACTTCCCAAAAAATGTTAGACCAGTCAAAAGAGTCAAACTCAGGGCATGGATGCGGAGACTCCACTTGTGGCTGTAAGAGATGCTGTTTGTGACTGAAACTGCTCAAGCATTTCCTTCTTGTTGCAGGCTTGAAAACATTATGGAAGGCACTATTGGGGAGCCTGGGGGAGAAGTAGAACCTGGCATAAGCCTCTCACTGGCCCAAGAGTAAGCCACATTTTAAAAGCGACTTTTCAGCTGCTATTTGCAATATGCAAAGAGCCTTCACCACATACAGGCAGCCGAAGCAGAGAGGCAATATAATATATCCAACCAGGAAATACCATCACTGAAGCCCAGACTCAGCTGTGTAACACACCAAAATGCCAGGTAGATAAGCCACCAGTGCTCACTTGCATAAAACGTCATGCTTGTGACCTCTTTTTTCTAGCTTTGAACACACCACAGAGTTTAATAACCAAAGTACAGCAAAAATCCTGAGCTGCCCAGCTGGTTTGACACAGCTCACTTTCCACATCCACATGTATCTCAAGTGTTTTTGTGCACCCTCAGCTCCAAAGGGGCCACCAGGCAGACCTTCAGCAGGGCTGAGCCTACTTAAATGCAGGTGAAGAAGGGTATGCAGGGATGCCCAGGAACCCACCATATTTCTTCCATAAGGAAAGGAATCAGCAAAGGAGGACACTCCATGGTAGATGGCCTTGTTACCTAGTAAAACACAACAGAGGACTGAGGGCTCTTGGTCACCAACCTGAGGAGTCAGAGTTACCATTGCATGAGATACCCCACCACCCTGCCCTGCCAGAACAGTTAGTGAGCAACAGACTTTGGATTGCCCGAGACCTCAAAACCTTTAGGAAGTTTCAAGTCAGCACTGTACAAGCTATTCATACTCCTTGGCCCCAAGTTCTCCACAGCCATCTGCCCATAAACTTCTCACTCAACATTTCCCAAACCCCCACTGAGGCTGAGCAGCACCCAGGAGGGACCACACACACACACACACATCTCCCAGCTCCAAAGCCACCGGGAAGCCCAGGACTCACACTAGTGCTACAAGGTCAGGTGAGCAGCTGGGCAGGAGCCAGAGAAGCTCTGAACAAATAAAATAATTAAAAAACCAAACACAAACAAACAAAAGACAAGCAGCATGGTGAAAGATGGTGTCTGCCATTTGCCATCAGGAGAGGACAAATACAATACAAAACAGACACAGGAGGTACGGCAGGAACCAGACAACCAGCTTTTACAAGGGACCATGACCTTGCAATAGAAACAATCATCTTCAAAGAAAGCAAGACAAATAAACCTCACCTGCACATATTTTATACAAGGCTGGGGTGGGTGGGTTTTTTGGTTTTGGGTTGCTTTTTTTTTTTTGTTGGTTGGGTTTGTTTTTAGATAAAATTGAGAATTAAAGTACCAGGAGTACAGCAATACCCACCCTCCTTCTCAGTGTCATCTCTAGCACCAATTTCACTCATCATCACTGCTCCCAGGCTGTGTGACAAGATACAAACTGGGACATGGGTCTACAATATGCTTTGTTAGATCTGCAGTACACACAGATTCTTATCCCACAGTGGTAAGAGTAAATACCCTTATTCCCTCTACAGCGAGGGAGCTTATGTAGAGGCAGTTGCCATGAAAAACCCTCACCGTAAAGCGATGCCTTTGCATTACCTCATGGCTATGGCCATACTTTGTTCTGAGCGAGGCAGGTACTGGGTGTTCCCGTGACAATTACAAACAGGAACATATTTTTATACATGACAGACTGCAGATGCGGGATCCACATTTAGACAGAACACGTGGTCCCCAGAGACAAACAGACCTTTTATACAGCTTTCAAAGCTGTCCCGGCAGATTTCTGGATCTGCTCATCCTCGATTACAATACCACAAAGCTATCTCAATAAAACAAAAAATAAAACACACACACACACGAGTGTGTGCAACAAGAGCAGAAGTTCCAGGGCACTGTGAAGCATCATCAGAAAAGAAGTTTGGTCTGTGACTTCTCTTCTTGAGCTGCTGGGCTCTCAGAGGGGGGCAGTGGAGGATTTGGCCGTAGTGAGGGTTGCGGCCACCAAAAGCTTCAACTGCTCCAGAACAAAGCCAAGTTTTCAAACACCTATTCAGCATGTGCCCTGGCAGTGCCAACACGGCAAACCCAGCCCTTGGCTGCCTCCAATTGCATCTGAGGTCGAAATGTTACAGTGAGCATTTGGGGTGCAGGACACAGATATTCTGACAATTGGTGCCTCTCTGTTTAAGATTATGCTTTGAATTTGTGCAAGTACAGCCTGTTCCTTTAAACCCGTGACCTCATTTATTTACATTACTGCAGAAAAGCACTGCCAGAAGCAACAGCTAATGACAGTCTCATGTATTTTTCCACTAAGACAACAATTAAACTGCTCCTGTGTTATTAATGAACAGATGACTTTATGTCAAGTTGATTCCAAGTGCGGGATGCCTCAAGGTTAAGCAAACCTGATTCCAGTATGTAAAAATAGAGGCCGTATACTGCCAGCCACTTCACCCTCCTGCACCCCTTCCTTCCCCAGCTGGGCAGGAGGGTTGGGTCCCCAGGGCCGTGCTGGGGTTGGGCTTATTTGGAGGCAGCAGCTTGTCCCCAGGTCACAGGTATATGGCAAAATTGCTTTCCCACACCAGGGGAACCAATGAGCTCCAATACAGAGGCACCCAGAGGGACACTGCTCCCCCTCCAACACTGACTCTCTCTTAGCAGCAAATCCATTACAGCTTGTTTGCTTCCACTAATGAAAGAAGAGCTGCACAGGCTGAGGCAGAATTCAGCCAGTACAGGCCAAATCCCCTCACAAGATGTGGACAACCACCCCAACCATCTCCTAATAACACCCCCCAACACCACCGTCTCCACAGAAGTTTATGGCTGTGCACAAAGGATCTTGTATCTGGGCTACCACCAAACCAAAGGTCCACCACCTTATGCCCAACACCACCAGATGACATGGTGAGAGTACAAGTAGGAGAAACGCACTTCACTCTTCGTATTTCTTCTGCAGTACTCCCTCAGCCTCAAGCAAGGGTAAGTCCACTGGGTACCAAAGACACTGTCAGGGAAGGCATGGATGCACCAGGGGTACATCCACAGAGCATAAGAGCTTGAACCACTGTGTAGTGGAAGATCTAGGAGGGGGAAATAAATCCATCCTTTTACAACCTACATATCTACATTTACCTCAACAACCCACATTGTCCCCCTGTTTTCCAAAAATCTAAGGTGTAACTGAAGGTTTTTCTACTTCTATTACTACTAGCATGTAGAATAGGTTTGACATTCTGGTCTTTTCAGACTTTTCTGGTCCTGCCAATTTATTTCTCGCATCTCCACAGAGGTTTTAAGAGACCCATTGCAAGGTTTTCTTCCCTGTTGCCCACATGGCATTCAGCATCAGCCTTGTTGCAAAAGATTAAGCTTTAAACAAACATAACAAAAAGGAAAAGTAAACATAGTTCACAAAGAACAGCTTCCACCTTGATAATACACTCAATCTAATCTAGTCTCTCCCTCCAGTTGAGCTACCAATGGCACTTAAAAAAAAAGCAAACCCCTGCATTCCAGAGAACTTGCAAGGTCAGGTTTTTTTCCACGTGGGAACTATCCTGAGAGGTCAGTTTGTACACAAATTCCAGCCTAGAGGAGTTACAAGCACATCCTTGACAAAACCGCTTTGAGATCCCTTTAGAAGTCAAGAGTGCAACACCAGATGATGATGAAGGGTTCCCCCCCAGCATCAAGGCACGTGTGTGCAGATATGCATGTTCTTCCTAACGACACCTTGATACAGCCCATGCCGCTTTACCACAGCACATCCTCTCATCTACTTTTATTCTGTACTTTGCCATCAGGCTTAGCACAGCCTTAAGCTTCTTTTTTTTTCCCTGGACCCTAAGTTTTAGGCCCAGGCCACCCACGCAAGTCCCATAGGTCCCTTCCCAACCTTATTCACCGTCTTTTCCAAGAGATGCCACTAACTTCTGAGCTACTCACCAGCCTGGCTGGAAGCCGCTGTGAACACTTCTGGATCACAACTCTGAATTCAAGACAGTGGTTCCAGCTTGTAACTGTAATTATCCCTATGCTGGGTGAGCATGGTGTCTACCCATTTGAAAGGGGAGGGGTGGGGGGGGAGAAGTATTCACAGGAAAATAAACCACATGACAGCATCTTTCAAAGCGCTGCAGGGGAGCAGTCAGGAAGGTGAATGAGGAGAAGGCCTGCTTTCAATTCTGATTCAAGGATTAAGCTGTACAAGAATGCAATTAGGAACATGACAAGAAACCCCACATCCCAAACACACTGTGATGACGATTCTGCAGCCACAGACAAGGATTAGACCTACCCTCCCTGGAAGGCAAGCGTTTATAGTAGACACTCAAAATTAGACACATTACAACCTCTCACAGCAAAAGTATGTGCTCCCGTGGGGATGTAGGCTAACATGAAGTCCAATTAAATAATCACTGGAAATGTCAGCGTAAACCCTGAAGGAATACATGCTTCTACTGTGAAACGCTCCCACTGGAAATCATATTAACAAAAAGGTCATCAAGAAATGCTAGAGCTATGTACAAAGCTAGCAGGGGAGGGGGGAAGGGAACAGAAATTATTTTAATGCAATAAAGATACCACAAATGGTTTTATATTGACAAACAGCTATGAGTCTGTTTCCACAGACAAGATTTGTTCCAAACACCATGTTTTATTTGTTTTGTTTTTTAACCCATTGCCAATTCTCCCCCTGCTCATCACCAGGTGCATCCCTCGTGCCCCAGGCCTGGAGAGGGCCAGTGGGACCACACGAGCACAGTGCGAGGAGAAGCCTTTGGCTCAGCGTGTCTGAAGGGAGAAGGGTCGCAGTGCCGAGTCAGACGTCTGTAATCCTCCATGCGTAGGAGCGGGCATCGCTGTTTAATTCCTGTGTTTTAGAGAACACTGACATTTCCATGGTTCAGACATCCCTTTGTTCGCTTTACCCTTTTAAGGGCAACCTCTCCAGGACAGCCTCTTCTTTCTAACGACAGAGCAGGCTGCTGTGTTCCTCCCAAGGATGAACACAGGCTCTTTCCCAGTCCAAACCATCAATCACCCACCCCACACAGAAACCACAACAAGCACCCCAGGACCTTTTGGCTGCAGAAATAAGCCCCTGAACCACTCCAGAGCTGCTGCACAGGCCAGCCCCCACTCTGATGGGAAAGGTGACATCCATGACATCCACCGTGCTCCTTTAAGTTCCTGCTTACCAAGCACCGTTGCAATAAGAAGAGCCTCAAGAAACAGTTTAACTTTTACAGTACAGAGATGCTTAAAAACCACTAAAGACAGATTCAGGTGTGTACCTAGAAACACAGCTCCAGGCAAACAAGGGCTTGCGATAATTCAGATCAACCTTGTGATTTCCATAGCCAGCAATCTGTTAGGCCCACCAGAGACTTCCCAACAAGGCGAAGGAGCCACACATAATCTTACGTCACATGCAAGGGGACAATGCATTAGGTCATTTTCGAGATTACCATAATCTATTTCTTTGAACAGTGTGACTTCTACAGCCCTGCAAGCCCACAATGAATCTTTGAGAAATATTTCCCTCCCTGTGGGCTGCAGAAATAAAAAAAGAATAAAAAGTGGTTTTTCACAGAGCAAGAGAAGACTCATAGCCTGAAGACAAGTGGCTGACCCCGCACTTCAAATGCGCTGTAATGCCAAGGTAATTCACTAAAAACTTTTGTGCTCAACCCTTAAATACTTCACCTTTAGCCTCTCAAAAAGGCTGCACTCACCTTTAACAAAAAGCCAGACGACCCATCAAGCAAAGTAACCCTATAAAGATTTTACTAGTAGAGTGTCTACCTTCAGCAGGTTCAGCGCAGCTCACAAAGCATTTATCTAATTATAACCCAGTACCTACCTACCAGGATCATAGCAGGGAATGTGTCCCCTGTTTACACAGACCTGGGGCCAGATTTTTCTTTACAAGCATCAGAGATATTTGCCTAATGTAACACTTTGCTTCTTGACTCTTCACAAAGGTATGAGAAGCTAGAGCTAATAAAATAAGAAAGTTCAAGTGTTCCCCTTTCCAAGGCAGTGCCATTGCTCTCTTGCCCCCCAGTACAGCTAAAGCAGGACAGGCACCATGCAAGCCACACAGTGTCTTCTCAGATGCCATCATCTGGGAGGAAGTGTTTTCCATCACTGCTGAATAGGCAAAGTCGAGAGGTTCACTCCTCTGCAGAAGCACCCCCTCAAAGCACAGAAAAGAGTGCAGTCTCCAATCATGCTATTGCCCCGATTTATCTAGATGCAAGAGGTACAGGCACACACAACCAATTTTGAAGTGTTACGGCAAATAAGATTATCTACTCCAGTAGAGACAGATCCTTTTTAAGCTCCAGGAACCAGAGCCTGGAAACCAAGGGTGAAATCTCAGCCCCCACAGAGCCAGCAGAAGATTCTTCCCCAGTAACTGACGGGGCCAGATTTCCTCCACAGCACAGAGGGAACACACTTCAGTTTTAAACACATTGGACGCTTCACATGCATTACTTAACACCTAAAAATACACATTTCCCTATTAGAACCATGATTTAATAATTATTCAGCGGAGATCTCCAATGGAAGTCAGTGCCAGGCACATGTTCTGTTGGCAAGATGCATTTGTTGACCGTTGTGTCCAGTTTTACTCTCAAATACACTTGTGCAGAGTAATCTAATTAGGGTTTAAAGTAACAATGGCACTGTTAAATTACATCATTAATTATTAAGACTGTATTTGCAACATATTATTACCAGGTCATGCATTCCAAAGGCAGCTGATCCTACTATTTCACACAAACACGGACAACAAACCAGGTACTTATTCCTTTTATAGGTGTTTCAGTCCCTCGGCAGTTGTTTCAACTTCCCCAATAAGAGAAGGTGGTAAGAGATCAGAAGCTATTCTTAGACCATGGCAGAGAGCATGAAGTGGTTTGCTGGCAGATCTTACACTCCCCGCTATAATGAGAACGAGTCACTTCATTTATTTCCCTGTTAGATGGGCAATGAGAGGACTGAAAGCCAGAGCATAAATAAGTGCCTCAGACTGGGAACAAGAACAGAGAAGCAACCAGTTGTTGTCACCACCAGCTGGTTCCTCCCCATCTCCCTGTAGCTGTAGCCATCAGTCTACAGGGTGCGGTAGAGAAAATGTGGATTATTCACCAAATCACACTTTGCACCTTTGCTTTTGAATTTGGTTCCCTCCCCAACAGTCAAACCCAGAAACCTTTAAGAACTGAACACAAGACTGCAGCAAATTTCCAAGGCTCCCATGGAGGGGAGGAAGAGCAGGATGAAGACAACGCTGCCAGACCTGGGCCAGGGTCACAATGGCAACTCCTCTTGTGTTAGAATCACAGAGCCATTTGATTTAGAAGGGACCTTTAAAGGTCATCTCATCCAACCTGCCCTGCAATGAGCTGCTGAAATGTGTTGACACAGATGCTTCCGTTTTTCGTTTTTGTTTAAGCCATAGATTTAATTTAACTTGGAAAAAGAGATGCTGAACTCCAAACCTAAACACGTCATTCTGGGTAAAAATCATACTTTTTGTCTGAATGCAAACGATTTTCCCACTTCCTATTTTTAGGTCCTCGTAACAAACTTGAGCACACAAACCCCCAGGACTCCAGGCCACTTTTGCTATGAGCCAAGGCACCTGGGGGAGGCAGTGACAGGGATGCCTTGCCTGTGACCCCACTGAGGAGGGACAGAGCCACATGGCCGTTCTGCCCCTCCCCAAACTCAGCAACATCTCCACCACTGGCCTCATGCTGAACAGCTTTGGTTTCTCCTCTTCTTTTTCCCAACATCATATTAATAATAATTAATAATATAATGCATCCACAAAAATGAGGCCTTCAGGTTTCAGTCACCATACAATACCACAGCCTAGCAGGAAGGTGTACGGGTGCCCAGGGGGAAACGTGACTTCTTCCTATTTTGTGTACAAACAGGCTGAGCAGCACCTCCAGCCCTGACAGCCCCATGAGAAGCCCCTGTAGCAGCACTCTAAAGTACAAGATTTTTAATTTTTTTTTTCAAGATAGGGGGTTTATGCCTGTCTCAAGTGCTGCTGTGTCTTGTGAGCAAAGAAATGAGCAAGTCTTCGCTTCTAAAGATGTTAAATCAAAATTATGCAAGTCTTGTAGAGCTCCACTTTACAGGAAGCAAAGACAGACATGGATAGAAAGGGAGTAACAGAGGTCCTAGTCCTAACTCCCCACCCCCCCAAAGCACAGCATACATAAAATCTCAGCACTTCCTTGCCACAGTGCTAGTTTATATATTGGTCTGCTACATTAAAAATAAATCAGGCCACCTCTTTTTAACTGGAGCCTAATAAGGTGCCCCACACATACATTTATCTATAGCTCACCACCTGGCCTTTGTCAACAGCACAGATTTTCTTGGCTGCTTAAAGAGACTTGAGCACCTAAAACCCAAATGCAGGCAGGGCCACATGGCTACTAAGCCAAAGCTGTAACCCAACCCTGGGCTTTGCTGGTTGGATTCACCCCACGAAAACAGCGGGGGAGGGGGGGAGGGGGCGGGCTGACAGGCAGCACCAAACATGGAGATGGTGGCACCAGATCAGGGGGACATCAGCTCAGACAGCCAGGCTAGCAACCAGTGTTTGCAAACACAACACCACAGGGATCAGATGGGCCAGCAATAAATTAGGGGTGGATTGCAGCAAGCAGGAGAAACCACTGGAAATAACAGACGGAGGGGGCTCCTCAGCTACCCCCCACATCATGCCGGTGCCCGGACCCAGGGGTATCTGTGCTCCAGCATGATGGAAAAAACACTGACAAGTGAAACTCAGTAACAAGCACTTCCAGCACTGCTCCTCCTGCTCATAATCTTAACTACAGCCTTCCTAAATGCTGCTTTATCCTACACCCAACTCCATCTGGCCCCAGTTTGAACCCTACTTCAAAGGCAGGGAGGGGAGTTCAGGTGATGGAGAGAAGCTCCTGGCTACACATCTCCCCAGGTGAGATATGCTCTGGCCCAGTAGATCACTAAGTCCAAAAAGCAAAGAATTTGGGCTTCCTCTCTTCTAGCACACTGCCAGATCTGTGGGCAGAATGCTTTGGGTAGGGGGTTTCCGCTAAGCAGGTCTTTGAGGCAGATGCTAACATTTCTCAGCAGCTGAAACCCAAGAACAGCCCAAGCAATCCCACAAGTGCTCAGTTAAAGCCCACGCAGCACCCAGCCTCAGGAAGTGGGAAAAGGGGCTGCCCACAACCTGCCCTTAGGATCCAACTCCATCACAACCAGAGCCTCCTTGCTTGAGGTACTGAAAAACTGCTAGTTAGAAGTCCACAGAAGCATCACTGTTTTCAGAGAAACAAACACCTTCAGCAACCCACTTTTCTAAGGGTAGGAATGCTTGCAGACTGCAACTACATATCTAGTTGTAAGGGCTGTACAACAAAATGACTACTGCCAAAAACACAGGCCTTCAGCAGTAACCTCATCTTGCAAAGCACCTCCTCTCCCAAGAGGTTCAGTAAAATCATACTGGGAACCCGTAGGAAGTGTCAAAGTAAACCCAGCATGAGCATACACTTGCTGGGAGCAAGAAGGTTCAGTGTGATTTTAAGCTTCCACAGGACACATCTACAGAGGAGAATCTCGCTGCTATAAAGCTCTGAAACTAAAGAGAGGAAAGGAGATAACCCATCAACCCAATCCATTCTCCTGCCACACTGGGCAGATTAAAAGTATCAAGCTGTAGGGAAAAAGAAAGTGAATTAAAAACATACAACATGAACTAAGCAGCGAATCGTTCCATAGTTTCCCAGTGCCACAGCCAGTCTCTGCCAACCATGCCCCTGGATGGCATCAACACCCAGGGGAAAGAAGGTTCAATCTAGAGGACAGCATGGCTATAAACAGGAGCCACAGAGTCAAGGAAAGAAAGGGAAGTGTCTTTGGATGCTTGGTGGGGCTTGTTTCCCCTCAAGCATCACAGGACAGACCAACCACCACATCAGAACAGCAGTCTTTACAGGAAAGCCATTTACACGTGTAACATGAAAACACAACACTTTCACATCACTTTTTAGACAAAGTATCTCACTCCACCCATTATCCTGATCTCATACAACCAAAACATGGATTGACTGCTCCTCAGGTATTGCTGACTGGTCCGTGATGCAATGCCTCAGACCAAGTAGCCTCCCTCATCTCTCCCCTTCTGCTCTACCGCTGTCCACCTCCAGCACCCATGAGTTCAGCTTTACACAGATTAAAATAAGGCTGCTAAGTAAAGGTCAGCCTCACGAGCTAAAAGAGAAGCATACCCTCCTGGACCTCTGCCCCTCGGGCTATAAATAATCAGAGCAAGCACTGGGGGAAATTCTTTGTCTGCACAGACAGACATCAGGAAGCGCATTTCCTCCTCCTTCCAGTTCCCACCCTCTCCGCTACTGAAGGACAACAGTCAAAGAACAGCAAGTGTCTCCCTGTGATGTTCATGGAAGACATTTGCTTTGCCATGGGTGACTCAAGGAACACAGGCCTTCCTAAAAATAAACAGTCACTTTGGAAGCTCAGTCATCAGCCAGGCTGGCACCAAAAGATGTACTACAACAGAAACCTTGATGTTACGTGTGGGCAAAGAGAAGGATTACCTTTTAGGACTAGGGGTTCCTTGCCTTCTCGCTTGAGTGACTCCAGCACTATGTGGAGGGGCTGGGAAGGCATTACTCTGCTTGGCTCATTGGTATTCTCATCATAAACTATGATTTCTTTGGAAAAGATCCTCTTGAAGGAGTCCTTGCCTTCCCGACAGGAGATCAAGTCCAAGACAGTGATCTTGCCCTGCTGGAGCCTTCTCCGGCTGATCTTGTCAGAACAGTTAATGTGGACAGCCCCTTGAATGTGGCTCTTATTATACTCCATGAATGGCCTGCAGTCGATGATGACAGGCCCTTGGTTCTGTTGGTGGCTCTTGCTGCATTTGGTCATCTTCTTTGCCAAGTCGTTGGGGTAAATGATCTTGATGCTAGCAAGCTGCTTGGTACCCGAGACGGGGCTGCCCACACCGCCCAGCGGGCTCAGGCTGCCGGTGTTCTCATTGCTGTTGACCATTTGGTTGGTGGGACAGGCAGTGGAGGCTCCGGCGCTCGCTTGAGTTTGGGCCTGAGTGTCCTTGTTGTACGTTGCCACAGTGCAGCAACTGGCACTGCTGCATCCACAACTCAGGGAGCGTGCAGAGCCGTTGGATGAGGGCATATACGTGAGATTAGCAGTCTTTAGGGACACAACAGCTGCGCCGAGCAGACTGGGGTGGCTCTCGCTGGCAGAAGAGGCAGATTCAAGATAGCTAGAGTCTAAACAAAGGTTGAGATCCTGAGGTCTCACCGGCCTCGAAAGTGCCACTACTACCCTGTCGTCTAAAGGAGATGGAGGCATGAGGAGGCTGAGCACTAGCAAGTTAGGAAGAACTCAAGATCACCCTGGAAAAGAAAACAAAACAAAAAAGACAGGGGGAGGAAAAAAAAAAAGGTGATGAAAACAGATCATGAAACTACATAAGCCTACAGATAGAATCATAGAATTGTTTGGGACCTTGAAGGGACCTTAAAGATCATCCAGCCCCACCCCCTGCCCTGGGACACCTCCCACCAGACCAGGTTGGTCAAAGCCCTGTCCAACCTGGCCTTGAACCCCCCCAGGGATGGGGCAGCCACAGCTTCTCTGGGCAACCTGCGCCAGGGTCTCACCACCCTCACAGCAAAGAATTTCTTCCTGAGATCTCATCTAAATCCTTCCTCTTTCTGTGTAAAAACATTCCCCCTCGTCTTATGGCTCCTCCCCCTAGCTTTCCTGGAGCCCCTTTAGGGACTGCAAGGGGCTCCATGGTCTCCCCAGAGCCTTCTCTTCTCCAGGCTGAACACCCTCAACTCTCTCAGCCCGTCAGATACAGCAACTTACCTTTCCAACAGCCACTACCCACAGGTAACCTAACAAGCTCTTCTGACAGTTACCAGCTCACAGCAGTCCTAAAAACCCTCTTCCAGTCCCACAGCAAATACTCCAGCTATCTGCATATGTGCACAAGGCACAGGCTGAACAGCTACACCCAGGAGGAGGCATTTGTCTACATGCAGATGGTGCTGAGCTATTCTGAAACCCCGGGCTGTGAGACACGCAACTGCTAATGACAGAGAGGCACGTCCTCTCGTTCCCCTCGCCGACTGCCAGGGAAGCAGCTACCCGGCTGACTCTACTAATTGGGAGGAACACGCGGGAGCTGAACGTGTCAGTGGTGATATGCAACTTTTCCAGCAAGCTAGAATAAAATTAGCTTCCGAATAAATTCTCAAAGAGGGCTACAAACTTGAACACATAAAGCTAAACAAAACAAACAAACAAAAAAAAAAAACCCTAAACCATAAATCAGGACAATTAAGTTCTGAAGACCTTTAGAAAAAGTAAGCACGTGCCTTGCACCTCCATCCCCCTGTCAGAGAGGTGAATCCAGTCCCTGCTAAGCCCCCAAGCCCGGGAAGGCTGCTGCTCTCCAGCAGTCCCGCAGCAGCACGTTTCACACCTTCTAGAAAGGGGGGTCCCCTGCGCCCCGGCCAAGGTCACAACCTGCCCAACCTCGGGCTGGCCACTTGCTAAGAGACAGCGTGCAGGCTTAAGGGAAAAACGAACCACCCTTTCCAACTGAGAGGGAAAGAAAACAGGAGCAAAGCAAACGCGAAGAACCCAGACGGTGCCTTCTTTTCCCCAGCAACTTCGGGAGCAGCTGCGGCTCCCGCTGAAAAACGCATCCTCAACGGCAACTTCACCAACACCCCGCTCAAAACCCAGAGAGTGCCCGCAGCACGCCTTCGTCTCGCCAGCCGGCTCCGGCCTGGGCCGGCGGGCAAGTGGCACGGAGATGCTCCGTCCCGAAGAGCCAGTCCTCGTCCCGGGTACGGGGCCGCCAGGCGCTGCCTTGCGTGCCCCCTGCCCGAACACCCCCCCGCAGCAAACCCGCAAGAGCCAGGCAAGGTGTCGCTTACGGCGGTGGTCCCGGGGACGGCTGGCCCGGGAGGTTTCTCAGCCCGCTCTCGTCCCCCCAGACCTCCCCTCGCCCTTTCAGCTGTTTAGAGAAAGGACAAACGAGCCCCACGCGCCTTTACCTGACGTAATTAAAAACCAAAACTCATTAAATGAACGAGGGAGATCGCCCGGCTCCTCCCGTCAGGGACGTGGAAAACAAGGGAAAGAAAAGCCCCAGTGAAGCGGGACATTAAAGTTCTAACCCCGAGCGCGGGGACCGGTGGGCCGGGCCGTTGCTCCCCGCCGCGGCAGCCCTGCCCGGGGACTCCCGCAGTCCCTACGTCCCGGGAAGACTCGGCACCGCGCACCGCACCGCTCCGCACCGTTCCCCTCCGCTCCCTCCAGCACTCACCGGCGCGGCGCGCTCCGGCCCGGTGCGTCGCGGCCCCGCGCGGCCGCCACTGCCTCTCGCGCCCGCTNCCCCCGCCTCACTGCCCCGCGCGCCGCCCGCACCATCCTCGTTACTTTCTCTTTTGGCTACCGCGTAAATGTACGGCGCGGCGAGGGCGGGGCGGGCGGCGACGGGCGGGCGCGCCGACCAATGGCGAGGCGGCGAGGGCGGAGCCGGAGGCGGGGCCGGGCGGGCGGAGGGCGGGGCGGTGATGTCATCGGCAGCCAATGGGGTGGGCGCGGCGCCGGCCTCAGGGCAGCAGCTGCTCCCCGTTGACAGGCGGAGGAGCGCCCCCCACCCCACCCCATCCCGCCGCAGCGCCCACTGCAGGACGGGCTGGGCGCAGGCGGCCCCGGTACCGGCGGGGCGGGATGGGAGGAAAGCTCCAGCCGCACCGTTTCCACCGGCAGAGCCGTTTACAGTGCCCACCGGGAAGGGCCTGCAAGGACTCCCACAAACCGGCCGGCCGCCATCCAAGTGGGGCAGGGTGACCAAAGCCCACCTGGTCCCGGGGTGTTGGGGTGGTGGGGCCATACGGCGTGTGTCCCCCGGCCTCTGCAACAAGCAGTTCGGGGAATGACATACAACCCGTTTCACATCAAAGAGGTGGCTTTTTAGATGCTTTTCTGAACAATCCTAACAAAAATAAGTTTGCACGAGATACTTCAAGTAGAAAAACGGTAAATTCTCTGCACAGCGGCAATAAATCGCTGGGAGGGCAGGAGATGCCCCCAGTGACGGCAGCCATAAATCACGGGAAGGGCAGGAGATGTCCCTCCGCACGCAGGTCAGACCCAGGGGGATGTCTCTCAGTCCCACCTCCGTGTTAAAGGCACGTGGTGGGCACATTGAGATCAAACCTGGCTTCTGGCACCGTGCCACGCCATCCTCCTCCCGCAAAGATCAGAGGCACTCAGATTCCCACAGGACTCTCCCTGCGGAAAAAGGAAAGCCATACCAGGCCCGAGGACAAGGTTCTAGGGACCAGTTAGGAGGACAAGCACAAATCCCATCCCATCCTTTCCATCAGACCTTGGCACGGGTGAAATAACGAGCTCTCGCTACAAGGCAAAAGGTGAGAATTGATTTTCCAGCCGTATGTATCCACCCGTCACACACTAGGAGGGAACCTGGCAGCAGCAGGAGATTTTTGCGCCCCTTCCTTCACCACTGTGCAAAACCCCATTCCAGCATGTTCTGGTTCAACAACCACCTCTCATCACATCTCATCAATCCACCACGTTAGAGACGGGGAACGTGAAGTCGTCAGAACGGTGTATCCCCACGTGTCCTCCCCGAGGGAGGGAGGGCCAGAGCTCCACCAACCGCCGGGAACAAGAACCCTTTGAGTCAGAGCAGGAAGGGCGAAGTTAAAGCAGATAAGGTGTTCTCAGTGTGACAACGTTGAACCCAAATTAGCCCCCAAAGGTTTTGGTTCTGGGGTGATCACAGAGAATTCGTTTTTCAACTGGGATTTTCAAGCTGCGACTACCAATCAAAACAGGAAAATTACCAAAAAAAAGGTGTAAAATGCAGTAACATCAGCATTCTGCAATTTAGAGTAAAAAAAAAAAATCCAAACCAAACACGAAAACAGGTAGCAAGATTTCAGAAGCAAGCATGAGACACCACTGCATCTTTTTTATGCTCTCTATTCCCTTTTGGCTGTGACTTGCTGTGATTGGCACTGGGCTCGCCGCAGAAGGGGGGTTAGCTTGTGCTCCCCTCAGAACTTTCCTTTCAAGCCACACTTGGGCCTGGCGAAGGAGCTCCCCGTGGGCTTGTTCTCAACTCACTGCTTGAAATGGTCCTTCCTTCCAGGGGAGCTGGAAATGGTGTTTTCGTGTTTGGGCATCATAGAATGGCTGGAAGGGACCTTAAACATCATCTAGTTCCACGTGACACCTCCCACCAGACCAGGATGCTCTGAGACCTATCCAGCCTGGTCTTCAACACCTCCAGGGATGGGGCTGCCACAGCTTCTTTGGGCAATCTGGGCCAGGGTCTCACCACCGTCAGAGTGAAAATCCTCCCAAAGCAAGACATGTCCTAAAGAAAACACTTGCACTTGGAATCACTGATTTAGCCATCGTTTCTTTCTGACTGTGGCTGAGTTTCCCAGTACTAACAACGTGAACCAAGGCAACGTTTCCTGACTTACGGAGGAGCTCACCTGGCAGAAGAACAGTGAGGAACTTACCTGCAGCAAGCGCTGCTCCCTTCTGAGGGAACCCAGGCTTTTCCAAGTCTTCTTACAATACAAAGGGAGGTCAAATGTAATTTTGTCTCATATTTGACTTAACTTTATATTTTCCTAAGAACTTTGAGTATAAATTGCTATTCATCCCTGGTTTCAGAGGACTTCCTACAGAACTTTTACTGACTTCATCTTTAATATATTTTCTTAGTCTATGACATAAGGTTGGCCTTTTTCCTGCTTTCAGAAACCACAACCCACTGTAACATTTTTTTTTTTAATGAGCATATTAAACTAACAGCTTCCCAAATGCTTTTGCTTTCTGTAATTCAACATCCATAAGAGACACAACTTATCTACCCCCTAACAACTAGATTTGTATTTTCTGAAAAGCACACAAGATTTCTTACTATGAAAGCTGGCAGATCTTAGCTAAATTCCCACTTCCAGCAGTAGCAGCACACAGGATTTTGACATCCATTTTCCTCAAATGCTTTTGCCATCACGGTGCAGTTGCTCAGATATTTGCAGAAAACCACAAGCAGACAAAGAGAAATCATCTCAGAATTGAAGCAAATCCTCATAAACTCTCGCAGTATACTAATTGCATAAAATCCAATCAAAACCGTTCAACCTCACAAAAAGGGTAAAGATTGCTAAGAACACATGCTGAATATTGAGCAGATGTGAAAAAGACACCTTCAAATATCTTGCCAATAACACCGACACCCTGTAAGTGCTCTCAAACTAGATTTCTTCCTCGTCAAACCATTCTTATCTTCCACTCTACAATCAGGGGTCTTTTATCTTGTTTGGGATTGAAAAAAATAATAATTACCTTCACCAACACAGTCATGTACAGCACCTACCCTGTGTCTAAGTGGAGAGGAAGGTCCTGTCCCCCCTGTAACATTCAGATCTCCTCTGAAATGGCAAGCTCTCAGGGGCAGCCATGGGGCTGTGGGTGGTATGCCCACCCCGCAGCCATTCTTGCCTTCCTGGGTGCTTGGTGGCAGATCCGGCCTGGAGACCACCCTGCAAACACCCTGAGCTGCTGCAGGAGGGATGGGTTGGGTTGAACAGCAGCTGAAGGAGGGGACAAGACAACCCAGGGAGTCCCCCGCATCCTCCCAAGCATCCCTGTGGACCTTCTGCCAGCAGAGCACAGGGACAGCTGGGCACTGGGAGGAGTGGGAAGCGGTTTGACACCTTTAAGACGCAGCGCTCAAAGTGAGATGATCTGTGCTCACAGCCCTGTTTATACAATTTCATTAAACAAATGCAGCTACAGATTGACATTTTCATTCCTCTACAGGACATTTACCCAGGGCTTCAAAACAAACATATTTCCACTTACCTGGCAGCATATGCCACCGCTAAAGCAACAGCAGAGTGATTAAATAAGAGTTTGCTTTAGTGAAGTCAGATAGTTTTTCAAACCTGCCTAGGTCCAACTCACTCATTTGTATTTAAGCTTCTCCAACCCCCTCTGGCTGCAGCCTGGCCAGGAGCCTCAGCAGGACAGACACAGATAGTATTTTTGTTACAGTCTTTTATCATTATGATTTCCCTGCTGAAGCTGTGGCCGTTTGAGTGAGTACACAGTGACTGACCTCCCCTACAGTGCCAGGCAGGAGGGGACACAAGGGCTAGAGAGGGATGGAGTAAGAGAGCATAAAAAGGGACCTGCTTTCTGAAGGTCTTTATTTATAAATCGCTTTCAGGCCAGACATGATCTTATTTCCTTTCCTTAGAGATTGGGTGAGATTCCTTGTTCTGCCTCTCCTTAGGAGAGCCAAAGGGGAACACACTGGTGATGGGGACCACAGCTAGGAAGCAAAAGGACTGGAGAAAGTCCAGCTGGAGTCACTTCTACAACTCTGTTCAGCAGTTTGGGGTCATGAAAGCTAGTCCCTCCTGGCTTCAAAAAGAGATCACAGAAGGTGAATTATTCAAATCAGCTCTATCGGAAAGTAAGTGCATGACAAGTTGCTGCCCTGACAATAACTGTGAGCTGAGAAAGCCGAAGCCCTATTGACAGCCAGCTGGGCCAGATCCCGCTCCCCATCGCACGCACACACCCTATCGATCCAGACAGAGCAAGCTCTGCCTTTTCCTGTGCTGGCACAAGGTCTCCTTCCCCAAGGCAAATATCCGATTGTCCCATCCCGACAGGCTGGGAGCTGCAGACGGATGTGCGCAGGGGAGGGGAGGGCATGACACAGCTCACACCATGGGACCT
This sequence comes from Nycticryphes semicollaris, assembly GCA_013400055.1. Lineage (NCBI taxonomy): Eukaryota > Metazoa > Chordata > Aves > Charadriiformes > Rostratulidae > Nycticryphes > Nycticryphes semicollaris. The sequence goes on from VXBJ01005536.1 coordinate 927,547, forward strand.
TCTCAGGGTCCTTCCAGGCAGAGAGATGCTGTAGGTGCTTTCCCAGGCAAACCTGACTTGGGTAAGGCCAAGCCCTTTCCTCCTCGTGACAAGGAGGGCAACTGCCTGCCTGGCAAAAGTGACAGCTCTTGCTTTTTGTATGCTCTCCCTCCTGGTTACTCTTTCACTGGCCAATGCAGCTTCTCACTCCTGAGCCATGGGAAAGACAATTGCTCTGTCTTGCACATTTGTCACTTCACCCCTGTAAACAAAAGGGAAAGCAGGACCGGAACATGACCTTTATGGCTTATTTGTATTTGGAAGAGTACCAGAACAGATCTTCAGAGACGACTTGATTCAACTGCTGATGTAGCTGCTTCAGCAGCAGCCCCTGTACAACTCCTCTTCAGGAAGGGCAGCTCCTGTCTTACGTGAGAAGGTACTTGCCTTCCAGAACAAGCTTCTTCATCAGCCCTTCCACCCAGACCGCAGTTTTGGTCCTGCTCAGCTGCGAGCACTAGCCAGGCTCTGAAGGTCAGGGGTGTGAAAAGCTCAAAGCCAGATGAAGCCCCACTAGACAGCACACGTGTGTCTACAGCAGAGCTGGGCTCTCACCAGCCCCACACACTGCCATGAGCCACCTGACTACTGGAAGACAAATTGCAGCCCAGTTAACTGCCACAATCAGTCCTGGTTCGCAAGAAACTTTTTAACCCAGTATTGTGTGCCTGCATCACCTCCAGCTGCTGCTCCTGCATTCACAGGTGTTTCAGAGGAAATTAATTGAACTATCATAAAAGCACTGGGAATGTATGTCCTGAGAGCACATCCAAACTAATTTGTTTATGGTGAAGCCTTTGTGTTGTGAGTTGCTGCTCATTTAGATGAGCACTCAGTACTAGTTTCCACCCCACCCCGTTTCTGTCTGCATTAGACAGAGCTGTCAACATCTCGCCTCCAACAAAAAGAGCGTCAATATTCCTTAGTGGCAGCCAGGGAAGGCTCTGCACAAAGTCAGGGTTTTAATCATTGAATGGATGTGTGGACTTGCAAACCTGGAAACTTCTGCTCAGCCAGACTAGATGGTTCAGTCCAATCACCTCTCTCCCTTGGTGTGGCCACCACCAGGACAGAAGGAGGACAGGTCCTCTTCCAACCTGTGGACCTTCTGCGTGGCCACACCAGTGACTGGATAGGAATAACTCCTGAACTGCATGGTCCCTCCTCAAGGGGCAGAGACTCCTTTCTTAAAGTACATTTTCAAGCAATTCCTCTCCTCCTGCCTGGGCTTCAAGCAACTTCCCTTCCATGGGATAAATGGCCTCTTCCTCAGCTTGATTACAGCAATCCTAAAATTGGAACTGAGAAGTTAACAGGAAGAACGAGCTGGGATCTTATTGAGATCAACTCTATTTCTGTAATGTTGACTAAAATAGGCAGTTGACCTTGTTCTACTTACGACTACCACAGCTTGCTTTGTCACCAGCACGGGGCAAGCACATCCAGTAGAGGCTCCTTGGTATCCTCCATCTGTTCCACAAACCCCACGGCTCCCACCACAGGGGAGCCACCAGTGGTCACCCCCCCCCGCCCCCCCCTGTGACACCAAATCAGGCAACAGAGAAAGTGGAATTCATATTAATGGGCTCCAAACTCACTAGTCGATGAGCAAAGTGCTCTTGGTCATAGCTTGTTTCCCTCCTCCTCTGCTTCCCTGAGGTGGTGAGTGATAATTAAGCTCACCATCTTCCCTAAACAAACCAGTTTAACTGCAGAGGGTGCTTCCCCCACCAGTCTGTTGTACCAAAGGCCAGTGATCCCCACACAGGTTTATGCAGTTTTCATTGAAGAGATTTTCCCTTTGAAAGGGATGACAGTTTAATCAAAAGCACCTCCTGCCTCCACCTTTGCACCAGAAAACCACTTCTCCCTTCTTCCTGCTCCCACAGCTGCCAGCTGGGTCCCACAATAAACCTACGATCCCCCTTCATTTCAGCTCATTGACCACAATGTTGGGAGCTGTAGGAGGCCAATCCCTGCAGGTGAGGCAAGACAAGACAATGCCATGGGGGACACCAGCTCACTGCTCGCTCGTACCAAGTTCTTTCCTTGGGAGATCACCTTGCTTTTAGCTTAGCATGATGCACTGGCCTTGCCAAGCCCCTGAGAAGGGCATTGTTCCAAGGGGAACAGTACCTTCATTCATTGTGGTTCAGGTGTCTTCCTTTCTGAGGTGAATATATTAATTCCACCAGGGGATCAGGAAAGAACATCAAGAGTTAAAGATGGTCAGAGAAAAAAACAGATTAGTTTGGCTCTTACTAGGCGAGCCTGTCTCTGTGGTCCAAGCTTGTGACCAAACTTTAAGCAGGCAGACCGTGCTCTTCCCATATAAATCAGTGCAGGTCATTCAGGTACCAGAGCAGTGGGACAGCAAAGTCAGCTAATCAGTACAATCAATGCTTGCAACTGATACAAATTTTAAGGCAAATCCTGCTCCGTTGACTCATGGGATTGTGGGACTTCCTGTGGGACTTCTATTGCTCTTGGTAGAAGGAAAACAACATGATGCAATTGAGGAGGAAGAAGAAGCTGGCTCGCTCATGCCCCCGCTTGTGAGAGTACAGCAACCAGTACTTGGCCGTAAATATAGATCTCGTGCAAAAGGCTTATTCTTACTTAGAAGGTAGATTACCCATGCCCAGGTTACACTGACTGCTCCTACAAGGAAATCACAGTGCCCTTCTCTTATATAGCAAGGTACAAAAAATAAAACCAAGTTTATTGAGGGTTACTATTAATGTCCCAGGCATTTCTTATGACTTCTGTTTTCCCACGCTGATGATCCTGAAGCTAATGGATTGTGAAACCACAGTGCAGGGACTCACACAGCAGATGTAAGCAGTGGAGATTACACACTACGGGCCTGTTTCCCCAGCCCACTCAGGATTATCACCACACCTACCATCTACTCAGATACCTCCCGGAGAGATTCAGTTGTTGGTTGGACCAATAATAATTTTTTCCCTTGTTACCCACTGAAAGCAATAGGGCCTGCAGCCAAGAGCCAACCAGTCCTTTTTCTTACTCCAATTCCTGTAGTTCTTCTGACCTTTAATGAGCTCCTTCAGTCTTTATAATTATCCCATTCTCACTGGGCAGCCACATGGCTGCTCCTGAACTGGCTACAAAATCCCTACCAGCAAGAAGTGGCCCTGGCTCCAGATCCCAGGAGCACTCTGACCCACAGAAGCTGCAATGCATTGAAATGACACCTCTTGGTGAGACGTTCATGGTGGCTTAGAGATCCCAGGTGACTGAAAACCTGACTGGTTAGGACAGAAAAGGGTGAGGAGCAGACACAGAAGGAAAAACCCAGGGCAGATGTCTCTCAGCCCCAAGATCAAGCCTCTAAGAGTGTGCCATGGCACACGTCAGAATTTCAGTTCTACGTGAATCCTGCATCGACGGCAACACAATGAGATGGGCCAACGGCACAAACAATGCCTGGGTGTTTTTCACCATCGTTTCCAACTTCTGCTCTTTTTCCTAAAGCTCTGCTCAATTTTGCTTTTATAATCATGCTCAAAGAACACTGCTTCCCTCCTTCTTCTCCAAAACAAAGGCATTAATTACAGAGATCGAATACTAAAGATACAGTAAGCTTGCAGGGCTTTGTATGTTATTTATGAGGTTGTGACTAAGCCTTTAAATACTGCAGGAGGCAGTGTAAGTGGCTGTAACCCAGCAGAAGAGAAAGGTTTCGATAGTAAAGTCATGTAAAACAATCACCCGTGCACCGGGACAGAGCATTGTGTGAATATTTCCAGGCTGTGCCAAGCATTGCATCAGGCAAATTAGTGGGTTTCCTCAAAAATGCAAACAATTTTTTCTAGCTGAGTGACTGCATTTACTAGTAGTCTGATTAAAGTAGTTTTCAGATGTGACTAATCCCATCTGGCCAGCAAGAAAGTAAATAACAGCTTTTTTTCTCCTCACCAGACGCAACAGGACTACAGCAAATGCAGTCACTCCAGGTATCACGTCTGTCTGCTCTGAGTCCCATCAAGGGACCTTCATTCAAGACTTTAGTCCTCTTCCTTTCTTGGCAGCCAATGCCACCTGGAGGAGGCACCCAAACCACCCAGAGAAGGCACACAAACCACTCAGAGGAGGCACCAGACCATTTCTGCCTAAATTAGATGCCACCCCCGGATGGCTCCACAGCTCTGAGTCACCCCCTGTCCACTGCTTATCACAGATCTAAGGGGAGATGCCAAAGTCAACAGGGCGAGTAATCATAAAGGGTTTTAATCGAAGGAGTGTAAAAGTAAATAGTGATGACATAATGAAGTGAAAGATTCTTTCTTGATGAGCGTTAATTAAGTCATGGTCACACAACCCCTGTGGGAGCTGTGGGTAGATTATAGCGCTCAGGTGGGGCAACAGAGGTAGGTCTGCTGAGCCCATGGCCATCATCAGATTATCATTCAGCAAGGGGCAGTTACCAGCCCTGCACTCACCCTGCAGGAGAGAACTCTCTCTCATCATCTCCCTGATGCCTTTTGGGTCTTCCTCTTCCCAAACAGGGAATTAGACCCTTCATGTGGTATAAGATACCCCAGTTCCCCTCTGCATCCCAGCTCCATTCTGCTTCATGGCCTGGCGGGGGAAATCAACCCAATAAGTAGCACTCAGGCATATGTGGTGTTTTGGAAACACCACAGAAAATCACTACAGAAAAAACAGTTTTTCCAGGAGTTATTTCCAGAGGCATTGCAGTGGACATACACATTGACAACAGCAGCTACCAGATCCTTGCATGTCTATACAGGCACAACACACATTCAGGAAGATTTATCTTCCCTAATTCTTTACTTTCTACTGTGTAGAATGACATCTTCAGAAATAAGCACTCCAAAGGGACCTTCCTGTTATGTTCCTTAAGATGTACTTCCCTGCCCACGCGGGCAGCCTTATATCACAGTTCAGCAATATCAGCAGTAGCAGCCCTGCACAGGTGCTGTTGGAGGACAGAAGGGGACAGGAACTGGAGTTTCATGACCCTTTTTCACCTACAAACCACCCTTGCAGCTCTGCCTCGTACCTGCAAACTGCATGTGTGAGTCTGAGCCTGCAGCTAACAGATGGGGGGAAATCTATTTACTATAAATTCTGCCAGGAACGAGGAACTTGCACTATAAAATCCATTCCTTGTGTGTGTTCAGTGCTAGAGACAAGCAACTCAACATCAGTGTTTAGCTCCAAACTAATTTTAATGGCTGAAGCATAAGCACCCAAACACAGGGTAATGGAAACTGTCACAAGCCCATATCTGCAGCAGCTCGGCTGGCGGCGGCTGCTGCTCACTTCTAAGGGGTTTTTTTCTCTCAAAAAGACTCTTTGCCTGTAGTTATCTGCAGGATGAGCAGAACAGGGACTGAGAAATGCGCAGCAAAATTGTTTCAGACCCACAGAGACTCTGATAAAAATCACCAAAGCTTTCCCTGCCAGGGACTGTATTTCTAATCCCTGAGCACTGCCCTCATCCTCCCGCTGTTCTTTCCTCAGGGTGTCAAATCCAAAAGGGAAGTGGGGTCCCACAGTTCCCAGACATGCCATTTTTGCCCCTGTCCCTTGCCTGTCCCCCTCCTGACTCTTGAGGGTTGTGACAGCACAGGGGACAGCTGGCAGGGACCAACTCTGCTCCTGGTGAAGGAAACAGCCATGTCCTTATCTATAAATTTAATAAAATCAACACCCCTTTGGCTTTTGACTTAGATACCACCTATGTCTGACTGCACTGCCTGTGATTAGCACAAATTGTAAATGCCACAGGAGTGAGCAACGTCCTCTGTGTTAAACACAGAGCATACACAATTAGCACTCAATACACAAATAAGGAATTGCTTCATGGGACGATGGACGTATGCAACGGCCACCACAGCGACAAACAACCGGTCTCTTCATCAGTTCCATTTATCACTGCAAATACAAGTCATCTCTCATCCACAGAATTTCTTAAAAGACTGCATTGTATCATAAAATTATGCATCCTTCCAAAATGAAATAAAAGCTTAGGAGAACAGTTGTGTGATCTTATGGGTATTTCATTCATGACTAAAGTTTTTCTGGCAAATTTTGTTTAAATAAAACTTCAGTTTGGGCTCAGGAGAGCACTGGGGGCTTCCAAGCATTCTGTCATCCAGGCTGGATTGGTGTCCTGCAGCCTGGCCCATGGGGAACAGCAGGGACCTCGAGCCACCACTCTGAGGGCTGGGACATGCGCATTCCACTAAGGTATTCCAAAGAAACCCAGATACCAGGAAGAGCTCGGAAATTCTAGTTTAAACTGCAAACTTTGCTGTGAGGATATTACACAGTGGAGATTTGGAGAGGGAGTGGGGAGAGAAAGGGAAAAGGATGTTCTTTTAACCTGGTTGCTTGTTCAGCCCTTTATAACGGAAAGGATTTGCAAAATTCAGGCCTAGCTCAGTGCAGGATGGGAACATGCATGGGTAAGCAACTGGGAGGCTTTGTTTTGATTTTTTTCCTTGATACAGCTCTCTTCATCGCTACATTTGCTGAGGTCAGTATATAAAGTGGAGATGGCAAGCAGAAAGGTGATAAATACAACTTTTCTCCTTGACAATGTCACACCTTCAGACTTTTCAGCTACAAAGCTTAGTGAGGTCTAAACAATTATGCATATTAACTAGTTTCATGAAATATTTACATTATATTAACAAAATAGTTACTCAGTGTGCACAGGTATGTTTACACACACACACAATGCTTTTGGTGATGCCCTTCCATGCTATACAAATGAACTGGCAGTGGGGGCAACTCCAGTGACCCACCTACTCTGATACTGAAAGCAAAGAGACTCAGGGAAAGACGGAACGAACCCCTCAGTATACAACTGAGGAAGAGCTACAATATCCAAGCCCTGGCAAACGCTCCCCAAGGCGAGACTCGTTACTGATTTTGCTTCCTTCTAACAGGATCGTTAGAAGCAGTTTCATTAGCCCTCTCAGTGTTTCATTCACTCTCTAATCCCGCCTGCCTCTTGACCTCCAGACTCCCTCCAGAAAGAATTTCCACGTGTTAATTATGCCCTGTGTAAAACAGAGTGTTATTACTCCTCGCACATTTGCTGCCTCTGAATGTCTCTGGGATGCTCCCGCACTGCGAGAGGCACCACAAGGATTCGGTGACCTCACTTGCTCAACTCACGTGCTTGTTAGCTGAGCGAAAAGGGCTGTGACAATCATCTCAGGTGGTTTCAGCGAGCCATTCCCTAATCTCTTGGTTTGATCTTTCCCATCATGGCAGCCTTCCCGTGCCTCTGTGACTTTACTCCCCTGCTAATAAAAAAAAATGCCTGAGAGAAGAGTCACGTTCAGGTCCCAACAATGAGCTCATTCGTCTTCATCAAGGGACAACATTTCACAATTTGCAGTCATTCAGGATGGTGATGACTGGAGTCAACCACTCATGGTCAGTCACAGCGCAGGAAACACGTTCAAGGAAAAGCATTCATTATCAAGCTATGGGAAAGGGAAACAAAAAGTGATTCACGAGCTCTACACGTTTACAAATCAAAACTGACCACAGAGGTGGTAATTACACTGGAAAGGTGACACAGCATATAAAAAAGAAAGGAATAATTTCAGCAGCTACCCCCGAACCTGCACACAGCCCCCACCTTGCCAGGCTGAAGAAAAAGGATTCTCTTTTGCAAGTGTATTTTGTGTAACCCTTGTGGCAGGCAGAAGAGAAGTTTTGCTTAAATGCCACCCCAAGCAGAGGGTGTAACACGTATCCAAGGGTTTCATGGTGTCACAGTTTAACAGCAGTGGGGCAGATGTGCTATAAAACACGGCCCTACCTGATGGGTGCTGCATGGGACTCGAGAGATTTCAAGAACAAGAGCCTTCAGGCTGCAAAACACTGCCTTGGTGGTGCAGTCCTTGCAGCTCCATAACCTGCTGCGTAGAGAGAGAATCTTAGTACGTGTTATGCGTAAATATATATTCCCAGGCAGGAAATACGTCTCTTAACTTTTTGGCTCAGATCTACTTGACCAAATCAGCCAGTTTATTTTTGTTTTCCCCTGAAGATACCTCTTTGTTGGCAGAAAAACAATGGATTCACACACTTTTCCTATGCTGATGGACAACTTTTTCCAGGCTTGCAGGCTGTATACCAGAGAGCAGTTACTACCAAGGGTGTAACACCAGGCACTGGTATTCCTGGTCCCGTGGAGTTGGAGGAGGACAATAATCCATCGCTAATGTAATATAGTGACTGCTCCTTTTGCACAAACATCAGGAGCTAAATATTACAGTGCATTTAAAAGCGTTTTGCCTCCCAGTTCCATTGGTGCATCATTTCACATAGCCCCAAGGAGCACTAAATCCAATTCAGTATAGCTGCATGGAAAATAGTAAAATCTGGCTGCCTGGAAGTTGACGTGGTACTAAAAGGAGAGATCTCTATATGTAGTAAAACACTCGTTCTCCCCCAATATATATATTTTTCCTGAATCAGTACCTTAAAAATAACAACTCATGTTAGCATAAGATGAACTATGTTAGACTCATCCAATCCAGCTTAGTCACCACACATATCCCATATGAAAAACTGCTATGAGTAATTCTGAGTGGAAACCTGAAAAAAATGAGTAAGCAAGGCCAACGGCAACAATGAGGCCAATGTCCTCTGTCAGTTGGGCAGAACAGCTCCAAATGACACCACGGGAGTTTTGCCTTTTTATGCCACTTCAGGCTGATACCCATAATTACAAAGGGATAGCGGAAGCCATCGAGAAATCCCTTTACTAATGCCAAGAGCAGAGCAGGTATTTTGCCATTAGGACCAGAGCCAGTAGTAACAATCTACTGATTGAAGACTTCGCTCCACACAAGCACATACCTCGAGCTTTCCTGATGGACCAAATGTTTAATATTCTGTTGCCCCACAGAAGCAAGTGATGGGCTCTGACACGGCTCAGCTCTCCCGTTAGTCTCAGTGCCCCACAGAACGAACGGAGAGATGGAAGATGAGAGATGATCGAACAGGCTTCTAAAAGAACTTCTTATATACAGATACGCACGCATGGATGCATAGAAACTAAGAGGGTAGAAAGCTGAGGGGTTTGTTCTTTCTTAATTGCAAAGTTTCCTTGAATGCTTAAAGCTCAAAATCAACAAATATTCATTTCACGTACTCCTACACATCCCCCTCCACCTTCCACACGCAGCTGGCCAACGTGGACCTTTCAGACTCACAGATCTGTGCAGAGAGACCCAGCTCAAGGTCCACCTCAGCTTTCAGCTACAGCTAACGTGAATCAGAAAGTGTGACAAGGCCTCCTGGTCACCAGGAGGAGTGAGCTTTACCTGAAACCACCACCACGATCCATCCTGATCTGGGAGATTTGAATGAAGCTGTCTGCAAAGCTCAAGAATTTTCCCCATGCTTCCTCATACCTCACGGACCAGACATGCAAGAGACATGGAGTGATTATATCCTGCAGGCTCTTACCACATCATCCCCTGTCCATTCAGAGCCCTGGCCAGAGTAAAATCCCTGATGCTCCCACAACATCTCCCTGGTGCGCTTATGGCCATGGGACACCCCATGCCTGAGCCCCCCCAGCCTCAATAGTCACATCAGGGAAGGTTCAGCTTTAGAGAGGAACAACATCCTGGTTCATCACACATCCTCCACCCCAGAGAAAGAGTCCAAGTAGTCAAGAAAGCAAGTGGGAAGTGGCAGGTACAGGCAGCCACATCTCTCATGATACTTTCCCTAGCGTCCTAGCTCAGCTGCCTTCCTCCAAGGCAGGTCCTTAGAGCTACATAAACAGGGATGGCTGCATTTGTAGGCAGAGGCTCTGCACCTATGTACTTTCTGGTGAGGATTTAACCCCTTTCTATTTACCCGTATCAAGGTCTCTGTTTTGACACATGGCATTTCTACACCAGTGTTTCAGTCACCCACGTCACACCAGCATTCAACAATCATGAGCAAGCATGTTCAAATAAAGAGGGCAATAAAGGAAAATAATCTATTACACATAAAAAAAAAGAAAAAATATTCCACATGTACTCTAGTCAGGTCTTTATGCAATCAATACACCTCTGAACCCAGAACACTCACTTTTTCCCACAATGCCTTGCGATGCATGGGTCACGCAATGCAACCTAATCAAATAGATGCCACGAGGTCTTCGTCGCAAGGCTTCCACTTTGGATCATCCTTCTTGGAAAATCCCCAGTAGCTGCAGATGAACCCTGCCTCTGGAAATCCCCCACTGTTCAATCCCATCCGGCTATGGACAAAACCCAAGTTGTGTACTCTATTCTCCCGTGTGGGTACCGCAAGACCAATCTTGCATGAGCAACATCTGGAAAGGAGAGGAGAAGGCAGAGGTTATTTTGGGGCACTCCGATAAGGAAATAAGTACAGGCTGGAGGAAATAGGGAAGAATGACATGCCTTAGTTGGCATTTATTTTCCTAGAAGGGGCAGGGGGAAGATCAGATTGAAGAGGCAGCAGGTGGGAGAAGCTCTTCCTCATGCTCCTAGCTCTTCTGCAGTCCAGGCCAGGCTGAGGGGATGTAACCCGGCCACGAGAACTGTGCTAAGTGCCCCACTATGGAGAGGTGGCCTTAACCAGCATGGTGCTGACAGGATCACTCCTTCATCCCATTGGGCTGGCTGGAAGGAGCATTCCAGCAGCTCTCCAAGGCCTGGGGTGATCAAGTCCTTCCTCAGTGACCTGCTAGCTGCTGCCACCAAGCGAATGACATTCACAGATTGTAGCAGCTTTAAAAACTTACCAGCAAACCTCAGAGATAGCTGAAGTCCCTGACAAAAGCCCCTCTCCCCTGTGCCAAGCAGACCTTTGCACCAAAAAGAGCTTGGCCCGATAAACCGAGGGCTTCCCTTCAGTGAAACTAATGCTGGCAGCCACGAAGGAGTGTGTTTGAAAACAGGCACGTGGCTGGCACCAGGCAGCAGTAACCTGCTGGCCTTCAGCAGCGAGGAGAGCTGCCTCCACCCCTCACAAAGGGTTAAAGCAATGAGATCTCACGAATGGAGGGGGTGGGGGGCGGCAGGGTACCAACAAAAACCAGGCATCCTGGGTAGCAGCAAAGAGCAAGGACCCAAATGGCCATGAACTTCCCATGGCCATGCTGTGTGGTGGAACCAGTGCAACCCCCTGAGGGACTTCATGATGCTGCCACACGTTGTACTTTGTCTGCCACCCTCGGAGCTCTTTCTAAGCCTCAACTCTTTGAGATATTTGATAAGTTAGGCCAGTACAATCATTCCCACTTTCTAGAAAGTAAAAAAGGGAATAAAAATCAGAAGCATAAGTCCATGACAGTGGAAATAGGTCTCAGTAGGCCTGAGTTAGACTTTAGCCCGGGCTTAGCACGAAGTCCAGCCTTTGCCTTTTTTCTGGTGCTTTCTACAGGCCTGAGCTCAGAGCTCTCAAGGTATATAAAAACAAAAGGAGGTTGTGGTCTTGTAACTCAAGCAGAAAGAGGAAACTTAACACTCGACAGACAAAGCTTTTATTAAATAAGCTCTAGGTCAGACCAAATGCTGCATCATGTGGGTCCTTGAATAGCACCATTTCTTTTAACATACCATACCGGGCATAAAATAATACTGATTGCTTTACATGACTGACGGTGGGGAAACACTAAGGCCATTTTGCAACTAATTAGGACGTGGGTAAAAGGGATAAACTCTGAGTGAGGCAGTTTACGGGCAGCTGGACATACCAGCACCCAGCTCTGGACCAGGATGTGTGTCCCCAGGGGCCTGACAGGTACCACTGTCACAACCCCACTGATGCCGTCAATTCAGGGGGGGTTCTCCAGGGGTCACGCGGTGCAACCACCCACTCGTAGCAGGACCTGTGACCTTGAAGCCAGACCCCACCCACTCAGCTTTCCTACAGTTTTAGTAATTACAGAGGGGAAGAAGGAGGGAGGGAAGGATGAGGCAACTCCAAGTCCAGCCGCCAAGCTGCAGGGGCTTCCAGGTGGTTCATCCCACACGCCGTGAGGGATGTGATGAAACGTTCCTGCTGCACAAGCTGTCTCCTGCTGAGCTGCTGCACTCACAGCCAGCGCTGCATAAAACCCACCTCCGCGACACCACCAATGTGGGTCATCATCCTGCTGCACCCCATGGAAACATATCCTCCCTCCTTCCCTCCCTCCCTCTGCCCTGGCTCTGCCTGGTCTTTGCTTTGCAGCCCCTTGTTTGACAGAGATTTTCTTCCGCCAGTCTTCACCCACAAAACATCCCCACCCACCATTTTTTCTTTTTTGGCCACGTTCCCAAATTCATTTTGAGCCCCCAGGAGCCACGGAGCTGACATTTCAAGCGGGTGAAATGCAAAAAGAAAATCCACGTGGAACGACATGCCTTGCAGCTGGCATCTCAAGTGAACCGAATCATGGCGTGCCCCAGATTTGCTCCAATTGCCCTGGGAAAGGTTTTTCAAAAGCTGCTGTCGTGCAAGCGCTTCTGCTGCACTGCGTTCATTAAAGTCTCCTCCTAATCTCCAGTGAATATTTGCCCAAGGCCCACAGCCCATATCTTAAAATTGACATGAGACTGGAAGCCTCTGATAAAGGAAGACACGAGATAGCAGCAGCCAGATATATCAAAGGTCAGAGTTGAAATACATTGCAGGTCCAAGCAGATTTAGCCACCTCATTTAGCCGGAAAAAAGACTTTATTACAGACAGAATACGTACACGGGCTACAGTACCCATGGGGCAAGGAGCTGAGATCCAGCTTCAGCTGTGCCCCCCCTGCAGCAGCTTCAGGGAGAATGGGCCGGAGTGTTCCGCCGGACACGGGGCACCGGCAGAGGCATCCCCGCTCCCTTCCCTGGGGCTGGGACCCGGGGCAATCGCGTGGCTGCGCCGCAATGGAGCGTGTTCTCCAAGTCGCAGCTTTTTCTCACTCAGCCAAAGGCCTGATGGATTCATTTATATCAACACCACCTCACGCTCGGGGAAGGTTTTTGAAATCTTTCTTCCACTCTTTCAAAGCGTTTGTAGATTCATTTTCAGCTCACAGACGTTTCCATCTCTTGTCTCCCTGCACATCAGGGGGTGCATTCTGCCCACCTGGGAAACACAAACCGCCATCCCTTCTGGGCTAATTAACCCCAGATAGTAACAGGAAAGCAACTCAGGGGGAAAAATTGTATCGCACTCCCCACTGTCCCAGAGAAGATGTCCTCTCCAGTCAGCACTTCAGGTCAAAAAAAAAATTAAAAAGATACATTAGGCATCAAAAGGAGCTCCACTTAAGTCAGGGGTCCCAAAGAACCTGACCTGAGGTAACTGCTCCCAAACAAAACCAGTTCTTTGAGTTGATTAGGCATGGTGTAATCTAGGGTTTGGAGAAATTGTTCTCTCCAAATGGAAACCTTCTTTAATGTTAAAGGAACTAAAACCTTCTTTTAGTGGCATTTAGTTAGGTAGAAGAAAGTGACACCAGAAAAAGTGGAAACCCAAACCTGCACCAAACCTCTGTGGTTGTGTGACAACCCTGCCCAGTGTGACAGCCTGCAGGGCCTTATTCCCATTGACTAACAATAATATTACCATGAAAATGTTTTAAAACTTTAATATCCTACAGAGATATGGTAGCAGTCACTGGCCATGCTTAATTCAACAGAATCGTATCTGACTATTTTGACTTAGCAAAATTATATTGAAAATCTTGCAAAAGCAGGTATTTAGCAAGACTATCATTATTACGCCCCTTAAATAAGCCTTATCACAGGAAGAATCCACGTGGCACTGCAATAGCCCATTGCATGGAAGTTAATCAGAAGGAGCTAATTTCAGTTCTAATTTTCCTGTAACGTTGTGCTGACTTGCTGGAAATATTCATTCTCGTACAGATGTTAGAAAAAACAAACAAACAAACAAAAAAGACTTTTTTCAAGCAGCTGATTGTCAGTTTAATCCCCGTTTGAGATGACTGTTTGTCTAGCTGAGGGGAGCAGCCACAGAGGACTTGCAAAGCAGAATGTTCTCATGCCAGACCAGTCCAGGTGAGATTTGCTGATCAATTCACAAGGCCTGCCTGAATATAATTCCCTTCCTTATTCAGAAACTACTAAAAGACAATCAATAGCTATGCAGCCCTTTCTTTTGTTTTAGAAGATTGTGGGGTAAGGAAGAAACATTCTTCTTAGCACAGAAATCCATCTGAACGGAACATCTTTGAAACAATCCCAAACACTAACACTATTTTTATTAACAAGCTGTGGTAATTCATTCTTCCTTATGTGCCTGTTAGGTGAAGTTAGTAAGACAGCAGCTCATGGCAGGCCAGGAATCTAAACACCATGGATGATTTAAAAAATGTCTGAGAACCAATCTGCCCCAATGCCTTCATCTTCACTGTGGCAGAGGCAGGTAATGAGTAAGAAAGGAGGAGACAAACTGTGCTTTCCTCTCCCCCAGTTAATGCTCCTCTGCTGCCTGCTATGGGGTGACAGCAGAGCTAGAAATTATTGTAACAAAACCAATTCACTTCTAAAACTGTATCACGATATAAAGCTCGGCTGCCTTTGGTGAGTTTTAATAATAATGTTCCCTTCAATGTAAACAGACCAAGTGAAAAGCAATCGGAGCATCATAGGTAAAGTAAGTAAAATGCCTTTGCCTTGTCAAATCCACCTGGCCCCAATGGGAAAAAAACTGAGGAGAGACAAGCTCTGAGCCAACCCTGGGGAAAGCAGCCCCAAAGCCTTCATGCCAAGGTACATGCAATGCATCAGCTGAGCACTCTCCTGCCAGAAAACAGGTAAAAACTCAGTGCATGGAGAGACACAAGACACTTTAGCAGTGTCACAACAACCTCCTCCTTGCGTTTTTTTATCTCTATGTAGCGGTTTCATACGCGGATTGCAAGGGCTTTCCCCCCCCACCCCCCGGCTGTGCTTTGGGCAATGTGGATATCGCTGCAACGTACCCATGGAACAGTGGCTGGCAGTGCACCATCACTGCCCAGGAACGCACTGGTGGTCACACGGGGTTTTGCTCAGTACAGCTGTGAGCTGGCCCAGCTGAACAATACACATTTGGAGTATGGCTAACGTTCTTCCAAGGGGAAGGCTTGTTATTAATGTAAATAAAAAAGGACTCTTGAAACAGCCTGACAACTTTTTGAGGAGTGCCCAAAGTTCTGAAGCTGGAGAATGCAGAAGTTGAAAACCAAGACGTTACTTCCCTGTTATTCAAGCAGTGAAAATTTATTTAAAAATATCTGTATGACCTCAGGGGAGTCACAACCACAGAACCCAGAAGATTAAAGAAAATAAGCCTAAAATACCTTCCCCACAGAGTCATGCATTTCTTTCCTGGTGGTTAAGAAGTGATGGGCAAACCTCAAAAAGTCCAGAGGTTTGGATACATCTCCAGAGCAGCTGATGCCTTCTGAAAATTCGCCCCCCCCAGGGGAGGTTTCCGGTCACATTTATTGGGAACAAGAAAGATGGCAAGGTTTGAGCTTACTTCCTCACACTGCCAACCCAAGCCCTTAGTTACCTGTTCACCCACACTCATTCTCACTAACACAAATAATTAAGGCTCCAAATCCAAGACCACTAGCAGCCACGTTGGCCAAACCACAGAGGAGGCCAGAAGCTGTGAAGAGCCCAGAGAAAGTTGTTGGGATTGCATTTTCTGTGCGCAGAAAGTCCTGGGAGAGACTAAAAGAACATTGAGAGTCACAAAATGAAAGGAAATGCCAGAAGCAGTCTTTCCTAGAGGGGGCAGTTTACCCATCAGAGATATTCCTCCCATCCTGCCAGACTACCAATAGCTGGTCGCATATGCACAGCAACCAGCCAGCAACTAGCCTTTTTAATTTATATTTACTCCAAATTACATGTTTTCTGGTGTGGGCTTTAGAGGTAGATAAAACCCAGCTGCAGCAATAACTTTCAAATCAGCTATGATCCATGCTTCAGTCAACAGAAACCTTTAATTAAAGCACTGAGTTACACGGGTTCTGGTTACCATATAACTAGCAACATCTTCAAATATTTGGATTGTAAACAATCTTCATAACTTGGAGACAGGCATCATCTTTCCTACTTCATGTCAAAGGCTTTGCAGGCATTTTGTAGGTGTCTGGCAATAGGCAGTGACAGGAAGAAGTGCTGATAAGGAGCTACAGCTCAGCAGTAAGGTATTGCAGGAAAAATACAGTAGATATGTACGTAATGGTTTGTGATCTTTTATTTTGGAATGAGCTTTTTGGAACAAGCTCTAGGATCTTCACACTTATATTATTCCAGACCTGGATTTGATGGTAAACCAAGCCACGAAGCTCATCTATGCTCTGGTTGAAAGTACAGAAAGATGCTGATTTTACAGTACTCACAAGCCAGCTGCTTTTAATGGTGTACAGCTATTTATTTATATGCGATATCCTAAGCATCCTATTTAATCTTGCTCTTCGGATTCAAGAGAGAACACTTGCATATTAAAAAAGAGCACTGGACATTAACAAAAAGTAGTTATGGAGGAAAAGAACAACTATAGAGATTCCTATTAGCTAGATGAAAAACATTAAATGTGCTAAATTGGTACATTTTCTGATTAGTATGCAATAAGTATCTGCTCAATCTGAACAGACTGAGCCTACTAAAACACTCCACAGGCCAGATGTAAAATGGCATTTAGACAGCCCATTAAGTAACTTTAAATTCTTATTTATACCAAAGCAATAGAATTGTGCATATCTGTCTCTCTTTTTAAGTATCTCCTATGAAAGATATCTGCCCCTTATCCCTCTACCCTTGGTCACAAAGCCTAAGCCTGTTGTGTATAATCCAATACGGAAACACAGGTCAAACAGGACCCCTCACAGGACAGCAGACGAGAGAAGCAGCGGAGCAGAAGCCCATCAGCGCCTGTGGAGCGAGTAGCAAAGCCATTGCTGTTATCAGACCCAAAGCCTGCCTCCTGGTGGGCTCCAGGCAAATCCCCAAAGGCTGTATTTTCAGACTGTTCAGATACCTCAAGGTACAGATAAATATTCAATGGGATCCAGGTTAATCTTCACTGAAACCCTCAAGCACCTACCTATTTAATCACTGGGAGGAAAAATACCAAAGGCTTCCTTTCCTGATGCCGACAGCCATATTTAGAAATCCTGCCCTCATCCAAAACTATGAAATAATTATATTTACCCATTCAAAAAAATCTCTGGATTTAGGGGGTTTTTTGGTAAAATATTTCAGCAGAGGCAAAACATCCAAGTTTAAAGCCATGACCCAAAACAGAGTCTCTACCTGCCACTAATCCCTGAAAGAACCTAAATTCTTGAGATCCCTGTTGGACCATGAGTTTATCAGGTTCAGCAGAAATCCTCTGTATGATGAGAGCTGCCCCAGGGGAACCTGGTAATATCTACCCTAACCTCAGCTATAAACTAGATGTATCCTCCATCTTCTACGCACCTTGGAAGAATCCAGCAGGCCCTCTCCTGTGGTCATCATTTCTCAAAAACAAAACCAAATGAAACCAACTCACATCCTCCCCTAGCCTTTGTATATTAACCACATTTTCATAGCAGCTGACTGGGAAAGGGACATTCCTCATCTTTCTTAGCCCATCTCGTGCCTTCTCCTGGGGCATTTAATTGCCCAAATGCATTCTAGATTAGGAAGAGAGTTGGTGAAGAAGGGAAACAGAAACAAGAACAGCTCTTCACCTCTCCCCTTGGAGATCTGTCAACATTCAGTAAAAAATTCACCATTCATGGGACTAGAAAGAAAGAGAGAGGGAAGGAGGGAGGGAGTGTAGAGAGGACATCAGCCTGGAGCCTGGTCAAGACAGACTGGTTCCTGTTCCTAAGGTTGTGTTTGGATTTTAATCAACGAGCACTCAATGTTAAGTGTCTAAACAGCCACTGAAGGAGCTCTCATCTGGGCCAATGACTCAGAGGATGCTATTACAATGCAAGAGATGTTACCTCATTAAGAACCAGGCAACAGAGAGGACAGGCCATAGAACAGGCAAGTGCTATGAGTATTGTTGTTATTCCAGTAAAGCATCCCACAGCCACAAGATCACTCCAATCCCAGCATCACCCTTGGGCACTTAACAGTTACTTGCAGGAGGTGTCATTCCATACATCCAAATATTTCTCTGCTTGTGGGCTCCCTACGACAGGTATACTTCTGGGTGGAGTGTTTTTGTGGGCTGCACTTTTAAATTCTTCATCACTCTATTTGTTGAAGAAGCAAGAATGCATTTTGTGTTCAAAGCAGTGTAGATACTGCTAGGAAGGCCCTCATCCTCTAATGAAAAGCATCCATTTACTCTTTGTGTACAGAGAAACATAGCACAGCAGGAAACAACTGTCATATCAAAACCACCTTTATGGTAATTGTGGTTAAATACTGATTTTTTAATGGTAACATACTTACACAGATATATAAATAAGTAATCACTTTTTCTGGAAGGCTACCAAAATGGCAGATTTCCCAAGTCAATCAGTCTACCCAGGGACCAGGAATGCAGAAAGCAATTTAGTGCTGCAAGAAATATGACAATCTATTTATAATGGCACAGTGCATGAGGCTGAGAGGAGAAACTGCAGCTGTCGTGTCAGGATTATAAGTGACTGATTGTTTCTAACAAAACCTATTGATAAATCAGAAGGAAGTATGAGTTTAGCTGCCTGGCTGTTTCCCTTTTCACCATACAGGTGTGGTGCCAGCTTGACAGAGATGAGGCACTACAGCTAAAAATGCCATTTTGCCATCTCCCTCTTAACATGCCTGGGAAGCCCTTGACAACTCTCTTGCGGACTTACTGCCTTGAAGCTCATCCAGCCTTTTTAAAAATAAACAGAAAGGGTGGCCCAGTTTCAGAAGAGCCCATGGGAGCACCCTGCTGGATAGAGAGCATCCCCAAGTGTTAAAGAACAGTCCTGCCTCTTCAGTTCTTGAAAAAGCTTTGTGTCCTGTTCCCTTATTTACTCCTTTTCCAGCTGTGTACATGTTTCTACAGGCTGTTAAATAACACCCCCTCCATCCTAAGGGAAGTCAACAGTTCCTGCGTACTAGGTACAGCACATCACACACACCAGATACCATAAAAACTATTATGTTTAGGATCAAAGACACAAAAGTTCGCAAATAGCACAATTATAAGAGCTCCCAAAGCCAAGGGACTCCGGAGAACTCATGATCCAGCAGCTGACCCATTCCCAGGAGATCCATGCTCATCCTGCATTTCCCACCTGGTCTGAAAGGGCCTAAGGACTGCAGCAGCAGCAGCAGGATGGGACTTCTCTGGCAGTGCATTCAAGGCCCTGCAACCTTTGTAAAGACCGAAACAGAAAACACTGTGTTTAGTAAGGTGTCAACTAGGATGCTAAAGCATCATCTTGCTGTTCATAGAAGCAAGGGGACTTTTCACTCACTGATGTGGTTAACCCTAGTGCAGTCTGCCTCCTCAATATGTGCACTCTTTCCTTGCAAGAAGATAATCTAGGCCTGATGGCTTCTTTCTTACAATCTTTTCTACTACACAGTCATCTGAAATCTGGGGGACAGAGACAAGAGCTTGATAAGAAATGTCTTCCATGTAAATAGCTGTGTTTTACACCCTTTATGCCCTTGGAGCATGCATTTTACGTGGTGGTTTGGGCACCCTCAATGAGAAGAAACCTACTCAACTTATGCATCCCACTTCCTCAAAGTCAAATGCATCCCTGACTTCCTCAAAACCAAAAATCAGCAGACAATTAACCTGTCCCCCACTGCTTTGCCTTTCTCCATCACCTCATGATCACTCTGACATGTGAAGGTCTGATGCACGGACCAGGGCTGTCTGGCCAGCAGCGGTTCCTCCACCAGGCTCTTTCCAGCTAGCACTGTGTGTCTTGATTATGTGCCATTTCCACACATGGCAATACAGCTAGTGACACGTAGACACCACCGCACGAGGAAAGGGTGACTCCTGGCATTGAGGTGGAGATGAAGTAGACAGCAGCATATCGTAAAGGACTAGACCAGGTACCAGACTGCTGCAATCCAGCCACTGTCAGTCCTTCATTTTCATCTGGCTGGAGCATGGGAAGTCACCTATATGCACAAACCTTGCATTTTGAATGAGGTTTGGGTTTTGGGGCGGTTTTTTTTGCTGTTTGTAAAGAGGGTTTTTTGCGCCACACAGACAGCTGGGCAATATGACTCTACCTGCTCTCCCAGACCTGCTCAGTGGCACAGACAGAAAATCATGTTTTGTTACATCCTAGATGAGAGCCAGGGCATGGGAATAAGAAAGATCCATACACACACAGAGTCCTAGCAGACTGTATTCTTACTTTGTAAAAAAGGTGCATTTACACAGCACCTTTTATCAGAGATCTTAAAGCACTTTGAAATACCAAACATCACCAGAGCCATATAAGAGCTGGGGCAGTCAAGGGAAACTCAGAGAGCTCTTCAAATGCCTTGTTTCAGGAGGAGGGTGTACGAGCAAGAAAGTATCTCGGCATCCTGAGAAACAGTGTGTGGGCCACAGGGGATTTCCGCTTTTAGAGAGTTTCCGCTGGCATCTTTCAAAACTTTCTCTTTTAAAACATCAATTAAAATGTATTTTAAATTATGTTCAGAGACAAAACCGTAATTCTGGTACCCTCTGGAAATCTCAGGTCAGCTCCACAGCTCTGCTGCATGCACTGATGCTCTCCAGCCATCACAAAGATAAGCCAGCACACACAGAGATAGGCTGAATACAGCAAGCAGTGATAACAAGCAGTCAATGCAATTATTCTTCACTCTTCAACACTGAAGAATGAATTAAAGCAGTGCTTTAAAATTGAAACTAACTCATTTATACCATTAAAAGGTACCTTTACCCTTTCAGGTTACTGCAATGAGTTGCCTTACTGCAATTAAAATTAGACCTAATAGGTTTTCAGTAACTAAGTAAAACTAATTAAAGCCTTAAATATTAGTTACCCTTTGGCCTCATCTAAACTGCAGGTCCTGGGAGCTTGTATATAATGACCCACCTCCATTCTACATGGGGCCCAGGTATTATAGGGTTTTCTCTCCTTCCCCCTCTCAACAGCTCGGTTTGTGTGTAAAAGAAAAACCATCGCGTGGGCCAGAAACCAGCTTCAGCACGCTACAGCCATGGTCACCAGTACCTGCAGAGCATTTCTGCCCTAGAGCTTAGTCACAACCCCTATAAGTTGCCACGCCAGTCCAGGAGCTGATCTTCAGTCTGCCACGATACATGACAAGAGGACATCACTTGAGGAGGATGAGAAGCAGGAACACATGGCAGTTGGGGATTGCTATAAGCAGTCAAGGTGAAACAGGCTCGTTCTGAGTGCGATGAAAAAGCCCCCCACAATCCCAGCTCTGTGGTCCCCTTCCCAAATTGCACACACCCCCAACCTTTTAGTGAAGCCAAAGGGCAGAGAGAAAGCCTTTGACCACATCCCAGAGTCCATCCTCCTTCAGAAATTTTCCTCTGTGCTCTGTTGTCATGCACAGGATCATAACAAAGCCATCTGGCAAAGGATCCACCTTCTCCTTAAATCCAAGAGCTCCACACCACAAGACTTCCCAGTTGCTCCTGAAAAGGGAGGCCACCAGTTACAACCAACCCTTCCACTGGGGTGAAGGGGTGCAATGAAGTATGGACATTTACAGCAGCATATAGGCATCCCATGGATTCAGGCCTTCAGTGCAGCTGAAGGCAGTGACTACTGCTTGTATGATAGTACCTCACTACTGCTCCACATCAGCAGTTAAGGACAGATAGAGGAGGAAGGACCTTTCACATTGAGAAACCCAGAAGCACTCTGACAAGGAACGCCCACACGAAGATGAAGGTGACTTCATTTTAGTAGCTGGTTGTCTCTTCAAGCACACTCTTTTTATTAGTCACATTTTGATGGGTGCCAAGCATCTAGCTACAAAGAATATCATGTAACTCAGACATGGAAAAAGTTTGTTCTTTGGGGTATCACATTTTAGATGAAAAACCACTTCCTCTCCTGCACAGCAAAGCAAGAAAGCGTAGGCTTTAGCTTTATCAGTCATCGCATCTGCACCCACTTAACAACTTTAAAGCCCATGAGCCAAAAATGTGAGGTTCATGGTCTGAATCTTTCCCTCTTTTACATTCATGTAAATTTGAAACATCTATAGCTTCGCTGGAGTTTACAATGGTGGAAATGATGAATGCTGGAATTTTGTCTTTTTCATTCAAGAAGAACAAATTGTTTCACAGAATCATATGCTTTCATTTGGGGAGGCTCAGGGGTTATTTCTCAGACTGTGCCAGCTGACTATCTTAAATTGAACTGTGCATGGGGCTCAGGGTGGGCTGCAGGTGAGGGATGGGCTCTGAGCTAATGGCCCAGCCCCACAGGGACAGTAGCCTCTGGGGAAGAATTTGTTATCGCTCATGACCCTTCTGGCTGGTCCCTTCAGCTCACAGCCAGAGTCCGGTTTGACCACGTAAAGAACCAACTTTTGTCTCTTCTGGCACTTGTTAATACTTCCACTTATTGTTATTACAGCAGAAAACCACAAGTATTTATTTTAACGTTATCTTTATGTGCTGAATTTTCACTAGGAGAGTAAAACAGGTGATGGTGAGCAGATGTCCCTTCCCATCCTTTATCTCATGTTACTTCCTATCGTCAAGAGGCACTTATTCAGTGTCTTTCCCCAGCTGAGCCAGGTATAATTCTCCCTGTATTTCTGTGGTCATCCCTTTCTTTTTTATCTGCCTGTCTGCCTAGCCAGCTGTCTGGTTTGATATTTCTAGCATGCACTTAACTAGGCTGGATACTTCCCCTTTGTCTTTCACCATAGCCATATGCATCAATCAGAGCATTTTTTCTTGCTTTTCCAGTAGATAGGGAAGAAATATAGATGAACAACACTTCCAAAGAAGAAATCTACACCACACAAGAAGTTCTGGCTACATCAACCTTAAGATGTGGTAATAATTTGAAATAGAACATAGGTTTATAAAGTATTAGGAAAAAAAGTAATAGCATCTTTTACTTAGGTACAGTATAGCTAATAACAGTAAGATAAAGGACTGGTTTTTTATCATAATCATTTCACCAACTGATAATTTCAGTTGTAGAAAAGGCAAACTAATTTATAAAGGTTTCACGCATTTTGAGAGCAGAATAGGAAACACTGCCCAGGTGACCTTCTTTAAGAATGAGATTTACACATTCATAAGCTGTTAATAACTAGCGTAATTGTCAAGGGTATTTAATTCATTGATTTTAATAAAGTATGACAATAGCTGATGAACGTTTCACCAGAAAGTCACTGCTATCACTTTCCCTCCGGCATCTCAGCCCTCCAATGTTCACAAAACAGTTTCAGCATTCCCATTTGAGTCTTTCAATAATGAGCTGCAGCTCTCTAGCCAGCCTAGGATATTATATTACCAGTCTTTTTCAGAAACTTCATCATTGACACACCCTGCACCTACTGACTAAATAAAATCTTCACAGAATCTTCATGATTGGAAGAGACCATCGAGGTCGAGTCCAACCATACACATGCAAAAACCCCAAAATCAAAAACGACCACCTCCAAAAAACCCCCCACAAAATAACCCAACAATCTCAGCCACTAGAGCATGCCCTGAAGTGCCACGCCTACACATTTCTTGAATACCTCCAGGGCTGGTGACTCCACCACCTCCCTGGGCAGGCAGTGCCAGTGCCTGAGCACTCGTTCAGTAAAGTAATTCTTCCTAATACCTAATCTGAGCCTCCCCTGCCGCAACTTCAGACCATTTCCTCTGGTCCTGCCATTATTCACTTGGGAGAAGAGGCCAACACCCACTTCTCTACAACCTCCTTTCAGGTAGCTGTAGAGGGCAATGAGGTCTTCCCTCAGCCTCCTCTTCTCCAAACTAAACATGCCCAGTTCCCTCAGCCTCTNGTCCCCCTGTAGAGCTTTGTTACCTGAAGGAGATCAACACTCCCACCTAGTTTGGTGTCATCTGCAAACTAACTGAGGGTGCATTCAATCCCCTTATCCAGATCATCAATAAAGATATTAAACAATACTGCCCCCAGAACTGAGCCTTGAGGTACACCACTCATGACCAGCCGCCAACTGGATTTCACCCCATTAATCACAACTCTCTGGGCACGGCCATCCAGCCACTTTTTACCCAGTGAAGAGTACACTTGTCTATGCCATGATTCACCAGCTTCTCCAAAAGAATGCTGTGGGAGACAGTGTCAAAGGCCTTATCAAAGTCCAGGTAGACAACATCCACAGCCTTCCCCCCATTCAGTAGGCGGGTCACATGGTCATAGAAAGAGATCAGGTTGGTTAAGCAAGACCTCCCTTTTATAAACCCATGCTGGCTGGCCCTGACCCCTTGGCTGCCCTGCACTTGCCGTAAGAGTTCACTTAAGATGATCCTCTCCATGATCTTTCCCAGCACCGAGGTCAGGCTGACAGGCCTGTAGTTCCCTGGTTCCTCCTTCCTGCCCTTCTTGTAGATGGGTGTCACATTAGCCACCTTCCAGTAATCTGGTACCTCCCCTTTTGACCAGGATTATTGACTGATGATGGAGCGGGGCTTGGTGAGCACTCCCACCAGCTCCCTGAGTACCCTTGGGTGAATCCCATCCAGCCCCATAGACTTATGCATGTCTAAGTACATAAGCAGATCATTAACTAATTCCTCCTGGATTATGGAGTGGTTGTTCTGTTCTTCATCCTTATCTTCCAGCTCAGAAGCTGAACACCCTGGGAGTAGCTGGGCCTGACCATTGAAGACAGAAGCAAGGAAGACATTAAATATCTCAGCCTTCTCCTCGTCTTTGGTTGCAATGTTCCCATCAGTATCCAGTAAGGGATGGAGGTTCTCCCTGGTTCTCTTTTTGTTGATGTATTTATAAAAACTTTTTTGTTGTCCTCTATATTAATGGCTAGGTTGAGTTCCAGCTGGGCTTTTGCCTTCCTAATTTTTATTCTGTATAACCTAACAAGTACTCCTTCTGAATTGCCTGTCCCTTCTTTCAAAGGTGGTAAACTCTGCTTTTTTCCCCTCTAAGTCCTATCAAGACCTATTTGTTCAACCAGGCTGGCCATTTTCCCTGCCCTTTAATGTTGTGCCTCATGGGGACAGCCTGCTTCTGGGCCTTTAAGATTTCCTTCTTGAAGAGTGTCCAGCTTTCCTGGACCCCTTTGTCCCTCAGGACTATCTCCCAGGGGGCTCTCCCAACCAGAGTTCTGAACAGGCTAAAGTCTGCCCTCTGGAAGTTCAAGGTGGAGGTTTTGCTAACCCCCTTCCTTACCTCACTAAGAATTGAAAACTTGACCATTTCATGATCACTTAGCCCAAGACAGCCTCCGACCACTACATCTCCCACTAGTCCTTCTTTGTGAACAGTAGGTCTAACGAGGTGCCTCCCTTGGTAGGCTCAGCTACCAGTTGTGTCAGCAAGTTATTTTCCATATACTCAAGGAACCTCCTAGCCTGCCTGCTCTCTGCTGTGTTATATTTCCAGCAGATATCTGGTAGGGTGAAGTCCCCAAACAGAACAAGGGCTGTCAACTGTGAGATTTCAGCAACCACTTATGGAATACTTTGTCTGCCTCCTCATTCTGGTTGGGTGGTCTATAGCAGACTCTCAGCACCAAATCTCCCCCGTTAGCGTTTCCCTTCGTCCTTACCCATAAACACTCAACTTTATCATCACTGGAGTCTAGCTTTATACAGTCAAAACACTCCCTAATGTACNCAGTGGACCTGGTTTTATCCCCTTCCCCCTTCACTTCTAATTTAAAGCTCTGTCCATAAGCCTTGCTAACTCTTGGCCTAGTACCCTTTGCCCCTTTTGGAACAGGGTTTTCCCATCATTCACAAGCAGACCCATCCTGTAAATCAAGCTACGGTCAGAAAACCCAAAGCCCTGCTGGTAGCACTAGTTATGGAGCCAGGCATTGATCTGCCTGATCTTGTTTATCCATTCATCAGTCCCCAAAACTAGAGGGACAGAGGAGAACACAATTTGTGCTCCTGAACCTTTGACGAGCCATCCCAAAGCCTGAAATCTCTCTTCATTGCCCTCAGACTTCTTCTCTGTAGCTCATCACTGTCTGCCTGTAAGATCAATAGGGAGTAATAATCTGAGGGACGTATCAGGCCAGGAAGCCTCCTGGTTATATCCTTAACACAGGCCCCAGGGAGGCAGCAGACGTCCCTGTGGGAGGGGGTCTGGCCTGCATGTATAACTGCAGTCCTCAGTTCCCCCTCTGACTGGAGGGGACAGCAACTATAGTTACTGTCTCCCACACAGATTCCCACTTGTAGGAAACGGGGATCCAGTATGTCTTTCCCAGTCTCCAGTCACTCCCATCCCTAATTTCTGATGGGACACACATCTGTGGGATAACACATTCCAACACGCTTTGCCCCAGTATTTTGCCCTTGCAAACCTGAGACACCAAACCCCTTGGCCTGTTTCCATGATTACAGAACAGTCTCTTTAAAATTCTGCTGAATTTTCATACTCAAAGTTGTATTTTATAATAATATTTTGTCTAAAGTTATTTTATATAAAAGGTTGAGCTCTGGGGAAAGTTTAAACCATAGCCCTCCAGGAATTACTGAGTTTGTTGACTGTGAGGAGAAAAAAAAAATACCAAATTCTCAAACTTTTCAGAAACAGTTTAAACAAGTACAACTAATTAGAGCCTGATCAAAGCCAAGTGAAGCCCTCTGGAGCAGCTGCATTCCCTATATTTGTGAAAATCAGGCCATTTAGATAGTTATTTAAATAAGGAGCATTGGAACCAAGCCAAAGCCCTTTGAAATCAATGGGACTTTTTAATGACTTCAATGCAATTTGTATTACAGCTTTAGAAAACGACCTTTCTTATTTAACTCACCATTGCTGCTAACTGGTGCAATATGGATTGAGAGGTTTTTAGTCACAAAATCTACACAGGGTGTATAAATTCACACAGAATTCTTTAGGTTGAAAGAGACCTCTAGACATCATCTAGTCCAAACCACAGGTACATCAGGGCCAGCTAGAGCTGGTTGCCTGATACTATGTCCAGTTGGGGATCTCAAAGGATGGAGACTCTACAACCCCTCTGGGTGACCTGTGCCAGTGTTTGATTACCCACACAGTAAAAAAAAAAAAAAAACCCCAAACAAACTTTTACCACTTTTCCCTTGTTTTGGCAACAAGTGTTGGCAGAGCTGGTGATTTCACAGCAAGCCCAACACGTCCTGATTCATTACCACTGTTATACATGGCATGGTGCCACAGGATCCTGGAGCCACACATCCTCTGAGGCCCCAACAGCACCAGAACAACATGCCTGGGACCCCAGCCCTGCCAGCTATTATCCAGAAGTTGTAACCAGAGTCTTACAAGAGAGTCCAGGCCACCAAGTCAATCTATAGTGCCAAGGCAGCTCTGATGTCGAGCTAGAAAGTTGAGTCCAGGGGTCAGGATCTGGCCCCAAATCAACAGGGCAGCTGCTCAGGCAGGACCAAGGTCAGGAATGGGCCGAGGAAGAACTCCCAGGCAAAGGCTGCTGAGGTCTCCAGCTCACCCCAGAGTGTAGGGAACTAACCCGCAGCAAACCCAGTTGGAGAGGAGAAAGCTCAGGGCCAACACACCCTCAGGAGAAGGCAGACAATCCAGAGACATCTGGATACAGGACAGCCTTCCTGTTTGTAAGGGAAACAGCTCTTCATAGAATAGAATTATAGGATAATTTAGGTTGGAAAAGACCTTTAAGATCATCGAGTCCAGCTGTAAACCTGTAAACCTAACATTGCCAAGTCCACCTCTAAGCCACGTCCCTAAAAATTTTTTTGTTGCAAGGAAAGATTGCCATTTGATTTTGACATAGTGAGATCCCTCTCAGACCTTGTTTCTATTCTTTTCAGCCTCTCCCTTACTTCACAGAGCTATTTTCTGATGCTCTAATAATAGATCACGCTGTAATTCTCATGACTAACACATAATTCTTGATGCAATCCAGGTCCTACCTCTGCTTGTCTGGAGTTCAATCTTGACTGTCTAGCAATTGCTGGAAATGAAACTCAGACAGAAACCAAGCAATGCTTGACTGAGCATAGAATTTATTATTCAACTCCCTGCTACTATTGCATATGGCTCAATTATCATCTCCTGCCTCTTTCAGAAACCCGCATATGCACAATGATAGATATTCCTGAGATCTCACAAGAAAGTGTCATACTCTGTCTGAATCCACTGCTCTTCCTTTGGTTTCTTGTTTCACTGTCTTTTAAGAATCTGAATTATTGCAAGTCCCACTTGGCTGTTTTCCCCAAACACTGATGCCTTGGTTAAATACCCACCATAGAACCACTCCACAGATAATCTGAAACTAAAGGTTTCTACTGCCTATTAGTCTGATGCCTCAGTTTGTCCAGCTGACTAGCATTTTCAAAGACTTAAGAGCTGTTGCACTGCATCATCAGAAGGTTTGAGAAGAAAGAGCTCCACTGCTTTCTTTTTCCAGCCAGGAGGAAGCATGATTTGTGCAGATTGGCATTTACACAATGACCTTTTAGCCGATGGGAAAAAAAGAGCAGGTAGAGGACTGCATCACAACTGAAGTTTTAAAATAAGGTTATATAAAAAATATTCTACAAAATCTGATTATCCATTTGCAGATAATATATAGTATGAAATATCAATACATAAGTTAAAATTGTATTGATTCCTCCCTCTCCAGCTCTCTTGTTTATGTAAAGATTTCACAGGGACATCTGTATTTTTGGAAAGTGCTTAAAGGCATTTCTTATAAATAATCTGCAAATATGGAGATTGATGGATTGATTGACCTCGTTGTGAGGCCGGTGTTAATAAAACTTATTGGCAGGTTATCAACAGACATAAACCAATGCCATCTATATCCTTTCCCCAAGAGGCAGAAGCACTTTTCCTCACTCTTTGTGAGAACTCATTTGCAAGTCTGAAGGTCACAGTGGCTAAACCTCCATCACCCATTACCGTCCATCCCTGATTTCTCCTGCTGTTTCTGTTTACCCAGCAGTGGTGGAAGCCCATGCTCAGAGCATGGAAGATCACCAGCAAAAGCATGTCTGGTGTGTACCATGGCTACGCAAAAACAAGGCATATTCCTAATTCCCTTCTTGTGATGCTGACACAAGGCTGCTCAGCACCAGGGCAACATCAGGCTCTGCCATTCCTGGGGCAAGTGAGAGCTTGGGTCCCATCTTCCACCAGCCTTCAAAGGAAACAGGACCCCAAAGTCAGGGAAGTTTTCCCTGATCTTTGCTCTTAGGCAAAGATGTTATATTATTTCTCTACTGTTCTACTTTCCAGTGTGATGTCTATCTGATATTGTGATAGCAAGCAATTTCATGACAAACTGGAGTGGTGCGTCAGATATTTGTACTATTCACGGTTCCATCTCATAACTGTTAGAACTTAAGACTAATGAAACAATCTGATCATTTAAACTAGCTTGTAAACTATCACAGCTCCTTCTGATTCAGATATTTATTCTTCTGCTGAACCCACTAATCCATATGAACAACTGGTATATATTTGTTCCCTAAAAGACAGCCTGTCTTGTTATGAAGATGAGAATCCACTGCTGCCATTAGCAGTTTTCCCAGTGACTGATTAACACACACTAGCAAAATAATTTCCTAAACTTTTAGTTTAAATGGCCTCAAGCTCTCAGTCAATGGTTTCTGTTAGAGGTTTTTTCCATTAAATTCAATATCCATTTAGCTTCAATACCTGCTATATTCCCCATGTATTGGTTTTACACATCATATACACATCTTATTTTTTGATGAGTGAAATGCAATGAGTTCTTCAAACTCTCTTTGGACAGCATTTTCTCCAGACGCAAGAACTATTTCCTAGACATTCTTTCTGCCCATCTTTTTCCACACACTTTCTTTAAAGGAGATCAACAGAACCAGACTGTTTCACTGTTGTGCCCACCCATGCCATAAGTTACCGCTCTCCACTCTTTAACCTCCCTGTCTATATGTTTACGAGCCTCATTCAACTTTCTGCCACGTTATCAGATTGGTTTACCCTACATGCTTTTTAAGGGTTGCTACTTTACATAATATTATTATTCATTCTATAAGGCTTGTCTGCATTTCCCCATGTTCGTTACTTTGCAAATACCTGTAAAACATAGTGTGCCCCAATCAAACAAATTAAGAAAGTAATTCACACTGCCCAGTGTAGTGAAAAACCCTCTGGATAATTTACCAGTGCTAGTCAGAAAAAAAGCATTGAACTGGAATTTCCCTTGGAATTTCCCTAACCCAAATGTTTTGGGAAAACAGTTCGATTTCAACAAAGTCGTAACAGAAGCCAGGCACAATATTGTAGAAATAGGAGCCAAAGGGCTTCCAGGGTCCTTCACCCCCGCCTTTCTGTGCAGGAAATGTGAAGTTATTAATTTAATTCAAAATTGGAGCATTCCAACTCCACCAACCTACAACAGAAGCTAATTTTGAAGTCCAAGTCCTTGCTGAAAGGGAATCACCTTTTTCCAGAGCTCCATCACTTGTCCCTGCACCCACCTTTGCCTCATCTTCAGCTTCTCATGAGCAAACGGGAAAAGCCATTATTTATACCAAGAGTAACATAAGGAACATCTCCAATGTCTTTTAAACCTGTTTTGAATGTAGTTTTGCAGATGGAGACAAGGACCTGAGCCAACTCAAGAAGCTCAGCCAACTCTGTGGACCATCAGCAAGTGATGATTCTTGTTTCCAGAGAGGGAAATCCTGCACTATTTATTTCTGTTTACCCTTCTGGATGTGTCTCCTCATTAATACCTCTGAAAATGGTGTCAGTTACCTTGCCTGGTATTGGATTTCAGTACACTCACTATGAGAATGCTTAGGTTTATATTCTGCACCAATATAAATTAGTATATTTTCCAGTGATGCTTTGTGTCAGCTTTACCAGTATCTCAAGATTCACAGAAGAAAACAGAACTGACAGCAGCTAACTTATTTTCAAATAAAATCCTATTCAGAGTGGTTCCAAGTTCTCCTGGTTTGAACACAGAAGCCAATCAGGCATGTATTTTGACACACGTAACCCTACCACGTAGGGGGTGGAACAAAGATCGGACAAGGCCATGAATAATTAGTCCCTCATCATTGCTTCCAGTGGAAGCATATTCTGTGGGGCAGAAAAACTGACTTTTTAATTTGTTTTTAGTAGGTGTTTTGGAAGTCTGTTTCCTCTCCCTTTCTCCATTCCCTCTTTCCTTAGTTTATTTCCTCTCTTTTACCACTTGATCAGCAACAGCAGTTCACCCTGGAGCAGAAAATGTGATCTGCTGAAGAGTACTGACGAGAAAACCTCCTCTAGTCCCTTGAGACAGACAAAGGCAAGCTGGACTTGAGCAGGTAGTCATTGGGATATGAAAGCCCAAACAGACACCCCATGGAGTTAGTTGCTGCAGACAGTATGGCTGCCTATTTCTCTTGAAGAGCAGCAGAAAGACTTGTCAACAACCTACTGGAAAGACTTGTCAACAGCTTACTGTGGGAGACAGAAGTGGATTAACACCAATAGCACTCGTTGTGAGCCTACAGTTAAAAAAGAGTAAGATGCAAGCTCTAAATGCAAATACGTAGCTCTGGCTTCTGTGTCAGAGAACTCAAGATGGAGCTGCTCAAGGTGTGACTAAGCAGAACAGTGTCTGTCGTCCCAGGTACCCGAAGCTTCCTTCACAGTGCTAAGAAACTGGTATTAGGTTCTAAAGGCATCAATAGGCTCAATAGCTCTCACTCAACAATTGTGAGTGTTGGGAGGCTACAAGGGCTGGAAACGTGAACAGCAGCCAAACTCCTTTTCTCCTGAAACAGTCTCTCCTATTCCTGCTGTCAGAAATCAAATGCTGGGCTAGATGGTCCCCAGAGGGTACAGCAGCTCCTGTGTCCACCTGCAGCCAGGTCAGCTGGAGAAACTGAGGCAGTTCCCATCTAGCCACAGTGCTCTCAGTCTGGCCTCCTCCACATGAGCTCCAAGCTTGCCCAACAGTCCATACCACATAATAGTGCAAGTGCAGGCCATAGAACTTCATCAGACTGTCCGTCCTGGGGTACCTCAAGGGTGCATCGCCTCAGGTTGGGCAGCAGATTTCACCCAGAGAATGGCCTGGAGCAACATGTAACTGTATCTCAAGCACATCACATGCAAACACTGGGGAGCTGGTCCTGAACCCTAGAAGGTCAGCCTGACCTAACGTCACCTCCATCATGGTTGCACCACCTGGTGCCCAGCATCACTCTGAGGTGCTTAGAGCAGTCAGCCAACCACACTGGCCGGCAAGACTCCACTGGCCGAGCTGGGCCGGCCACACCACTGAGGTAAAAAAAAAATTAGGCTGCTTTTCTACATGCAAGTTGTGAGCAAGAAGGATCCTTTTAACTCTGATGCAAATATTTCTGCAGGATAAAACAAAAAAATACCTTTGTCCTAACTCAGAAATAACCCCCAAATCTATACCCACTCCCTTTTAAAACTTGTTGCCCAGCTGTGCAATGTTGCATCTCAAATGGTATTAGCCTGACTTGGGGAGAAAGGAAATCTCTAAAATTATTTCTACCAATATGGCTCAGAAATTAATGAAGTAGAATTAAAGGATTCTGGAGAGTTATAACACGTGCCACATACCCTCTAAGGTCTCTTGATGTAAGCCACTAAAACCTTACTTCACTTGGACTTCTGAGCCATAGTTTTCTTTATTGTGCAATACCTGTCAAGGTAGTGCCACATATTAGATGTCATCTATTCAACCGCTCCATGAAATCATGGAACAAATATGAAAAACAGAAAGTCACCCTACCAGTATGGCAGCTACGTGGTGTGAAGAAAACTGAGGTTGACTGAAAGAACAAAACAAGATATGGGTTAAGGTGGGGGAGGGAAAGAGAGGAAAAGAGAGGGAAAGAGAGGGAAAGAAAGAGAGATCTACAACAACTAAGGAGAACAGTCTGGAGAATGGAAGCACTTTGCTGTAAGTTCTTGCAAACAAGCTGCAACGTAGCCATGGCACACACATTAGGAAAGCATCAGTTCAATAATATCTGTGAATATTTATTCTCCATCAATGTTTTAAAGACAGGATTTGCAGAAGCACTGAAGTGCCCCTTCTCCTCTGCCGCTGAAATCCAGACAGGGCTTCTGCTGCTGACATCAGCAGGAACCACATTAGGCCAAAGCAGATTATTTTCAAAAGTCTCTCTGAAATATAGTTAACAGTGCCAAATAGTACAATTCCTACAGGCCTACTTATATTTACTAGGTAGTCAACTAAATTTGCTATATGGTGCGTGAAATCATAAAAAGCAAAAAGCTATATAAAACCAGAATAAGCCTTAGCTCTTAAATTCAATGCATGATTTTACACCATTATTTTTAAACATGATGGCACTGCCATAAAACCATGATTCACGGTCTTTAAGAGAAGTCCTACTTGTGTAGGGCTAGCACTGGAGTAACAGACGAGGAAGCACAAGCGCCCATTCCTACGGTTCCAGCATCCTCAAAATTGGCTGGGGATCTGTCCTTTCCCCTCACCTTCCTGTAACATGAAGGAAAAGGATGGGGTTGGTTTGTTTCATTCTTTCGAGAGGAGGGTTGCTTGAGAAGTCCTTACAAGAGGACACCTGCCCCCAAGAAGACACCTCCCAATGAAATCTCTGTTATGCGGTAAGAAACTGCCCAGATGAAAGGGCAGTCTGGCTCACCGTACGATGGGTGCTTTCACAGGTATGTTCATAAACCCAAAGAAATGTGTAAGATTACAGCCCTTGAATTCACAATATTTTCCATATCTTTTTTATGCAGACTACAAACTATTTTAAACTATTTTTTTAAAAAGGCAGTGCTGCTGGGAAGGTGGCAGAGGGTGAGATAAAGGAGATGAGCTCTCTCTTATCGCCACCGCCTGAAGGAGGAGGAGGTGTGGGTTTTCCTCAGTACTGTGCCCTGCCACAGTGTGCCTTCTTCAGCCTCTGAATATCTACTTTATTTTGCATCTAGGATGAAAGAACAGGCTTGAAGAGAGAGCCTGAGAGAGCAGTAGTAGTATGGGGAACACATCAGTTACTTCAACAGTCTAAGCTCAAGACTGCCTGCTTGATGCAAGGCCCCAGCGTCAAGTCATACATACAAGTCATGTTCATAGACAGGGAGGATGCTAAACTCTTTCAACATCTATGCACTTTGCTTTATGTCCCTTTTATTCAAGTGTTTACATTTTCAGCTTAAAAACAAGAATCTTGTAACAGATGTGCCATTTGTGAGACACATCAGTAAGTTATTTGCCTTTCAAGCCCTGATTGTAGCATCAAAGATGGGAGAGTGGCCACAACCACTATAAATACAGCCTCTCTCACTCACCACGCCTGTGATCACAAGCTAGAGAGAGCTCATAGAGTGGGAACACAGTCACTTGAATTTATGAAACCCTTCTGCGATGCCTAACAGTAGCACTTATTTCATCCCATAACTTTTTCACCCAAAGTAACTTATATCCTTGTCAGACTCCTCCCTTAATCTACCCAGAGGCACTTATATGCCACAGGAGGATGTAGGGCCAGTCCAGAGGAAGTCCTAAGAAGCCAAGGACAATCTGGAGCTAGCCTTTCATGCTGAATGGCAAACTGGGATCAGTGTAAGAGTTGAGAGGTCACCACATTACTTATCACACCCACTACCCCTACATACCTTCTCACAGTGGCTTTGTCAGATGTCATGTATGCACTCGAACTGTTCCCAAGGGGATGGGCCTGAGTCACGGAGCAGCTCTTAGCACCACTACAGAAAAGACCACGACAAAAGGAGAGAGTGTAATTTTGATGACAATAGAGGGGAGGTTTTGCTTGGTTTTCATATTTTTTCCAGTGTTGTTTGGGATTGTTTCATTTTTAACAGCAACAGATCCCAGGTAAAACCCTCAGCATAAACACCTACCTATTAAGGCACAAACTTTTTTATGGGCCTCTCGGAAACAACATCCACCAAATCCTGCAGTCCTCCACCCCTGCAGAGGAGTAATTCCACTCACACCACCCAACAGGCACCACGGCAGTATTGTTACAGACTCAGTAGTTCATGCCCCAGACCACTAACAGTTCTTCACACAGTTCAGAGTTTTCTTTTCACTGGAATTTGTAATTAGAGAAGTAATTTTTCACCCCCTGCTTCTCCCTTCATGTGGCTGTGCTCTCCGCAATGGAAGGATGTGCCTCAGCCTTGGAAAAATCTGTTGCAAGTGACTGCTCCCATGGAAGAGGATAGGCTGAAGTCAAACACTTCCATGGCCCTCAGGACCCCAACAACTCTTGTTACACGTCACCGGGCATCGACCATATCGACCAGTCTTCAGTATCTGCTAAGGCGCTGGGTGGCTCCTAAAGCAGAAAAAGCACATACACTCTCTGCTCCAAATCTTTCACACACACACAAACAAAAAAAAAAAAGTTGTGAGATGGAAGAACTGGAGGGAAAGGGGTTGTGGCAATGACAGAATACAAGCATTTAGCTCTGTGCCTGGCATTGTTCAACAAAGTCTATTATGTCGTTTGCCTGTGCACATGCTGTGTATGAATAATGATAGTTAACAAGAAATATGTAGGAAAAGAAAGCACATGAAAATCACAGCTGCCAAGAAAGCAATGTACTACCACCAAACGTGATTACCCAGCCACCCAGCACCAAGGGCCAGGCATTCACGTCATCCCAAAGGGCATACTCCCTTTCCACCATCCTGTCCACTGCTTCTCTCTAGAAGCTTTGTCTTTGTGCCTGATTGATACCTCAGAGGCTTATAAAAGCAGAATATATCCAAACGTCTTCCACATGAGAGACAAAGCATGAAAAATTCAGCATAAATAATAGAAAACTCTTTCTCTTTGAAGAGAAGGATAGCTTGTGTCTTGCTCTGGCTCACTGTTGAATCCTGACTGGAGAAACAGAGGCCAGAGGAGGCTTTCAGCCACCTACTTGCTGGTAATTCTGGCACTCGGTGGGGTCCTCAGGGGTAGGAATTAGCAGGGAGCTAAGGGAGCTGTGAACAGAGCTCCTTTGTGACATTCTTCAGCAAGTCATTGAGAACAGACCAGGCAGCAGGACAGTGCCAGCCAGCCCCTGTGGAGGAGACCAGGCAGCCTGGATGAAGAACTTAGGATGGAGCTTTTTTCTTTTCCTACTACTGATGGCATTAAAGGTCCAGAATAGAGTATGATGCAGAAAAGAAAGCAATTTCATCTTAAATCAGATTATTTAATACTCCAAGTAGAAGGATATGAAAGGATCCCTGGCAAAACTGGCTGCCCAGCCAGTCTTGCTTAGAAAATTCTTTAATTTTTTCTTTTTAATTCTTTAAAAGCTTATTTCTGTGCTTTGTCTCACTGCCCTCTCTGCCTGCCAAAAACAAAGCTTAACTTTCCCAGTTTGGCTGCTGTTTTGTATGTGATGTCATCTTTCAAGAGCTCTGCAGTGGACAGCACTTGGACTTTTCCATTCAGCGTTTACCACCGTCACAGTCTGTAGAGAACATTGTCTCAAAGCATCAACATCAGAGCAAGAAGGCAGGACCTCATGTGGCAGGGTGGGAGCTGTGCCAGGACCCCCATCCCAGTGCTACTTGCTGAGCTCCCCAGTCACAGCTTGCAGGACATCAAGTCCCAAAATGAGGAAAATGACCCATGAAGTTCCTGCACACCTCCAGATGACAGATAACTTGGCTTCCCCCAGCAGCCCACAAACCATGGGTGCTCCTAATATGCAGGGCCTTGGGTAAAGGCTTTGCCTGTGCTCAGGACACAGCAGCACAGGAAGAACTCGGTCCAAGGCTGGGACAACCACACAGTGCCTATGGAAACATGCTGGTTTGTTTTGAATAGCTGAATTGGGACAGATTTCCACATGCCATGAGGGACCTGGGTGCACAGATAGCAGGACAGGTAATGCCACCTCCCTTCACACATGATGCCACCTGGCTTTGTAAGACACAAAGAGTTTTGCTATCACAGTCCACGTGCACGTAAGCAACACGTTTACATACTTCTACTTTCCCCACTGGCTCCTTCAGTCAGATCTCACAGAAAGCGTGTGCCTTCAAGGACAAACAATTAATACAGGCTCCAAATTTACACCAGAATAAGCTTATGGTCTTGAGCCAGGCTAAACAATCGGAAAAAAAAAACCTCAGCGTGCTATTCTTTTGCTGACAGCCAGAAAACAAGCACGTATCTGCTCAGTGGGTAGTCTACACCAACCTGCTGGAGAGGGCAGCGCATGTGGAGTCCCACAGTGAGTATCCAGTGAAGTCGCTCCTAACTTCTCACTGAGGTGGTGGCACAGCACAGAAGTCTCCAACCACACAGCACAAAGCTGAACCAGGGAATAACTGCACTGACATCAGTAGCTGCAGGATTAGAGCTAAGGCAGAATGGCAGGATTTAGCCTACTGAGTCTTGAAACGGTAAGATTAAGCCTCTGGCAATTTACTACTGTGCCTTAAGTCCAACGGTGTACTAATTATGAGAGAAGATTGGCACCGTCAGATACTTTTAAAAACATTTACTCAGACCGGCACCTTTCTGAAATGCTGCTAGTTTACTATTTGTCAGTCATTTTATAAAAGCACCACTTCCTAATACACTTTAAAAGCAAGGCAGCACCAACATTACTCTTGCTTCATATGCAAATCCAGCCTCTGTGCAAACCCTAAGATTTTCATATGCAGGCAAACCTGCAGGCAGCCCGTCAGTGGCACTGAAAAGCTCCTCAACACAACTCTTACCTGAACATTTTTTGGATAAGTTTGGTGGGGGTTTTTTGGTATTGGCTTGGCACATCCCAACACAAAGCTCACGAGGCACTTGGCTCTCCAGCTGCCAAGCCCAGGGTTCTTTCTCCTGTAGCAGCCCTGACATTCTGGAAAGTGACCCACAGCCAGGAGTACAGGTCACTTGGTGTGCCCGGTGTCTGGGCAGAAAATAACCACAGGGCCCACCTGGTATTCAGGTGGCAGCTGCCACAGATCTGCTGTGTGACATCAGGGTGCTCGGTTCATCCCATTGTCTCTGAACGGCAGGGACATAATATTTGCTTACCTTTGCCTGAAGAGCAACAGGCAGGGACCTTCTCTGACCACACATGTGCCCAGCAGCAAGCCCAAAGGCTAATACAGGTGTAGTGTGCACCCCTCAGAGCACCTGTACCCCCATCCAACACTTAAGAGTAACGAGTACATCATCATTAACCAAACCCTGGTCGTTTCCATGAGGTTAGCACTTTGAAAGCCACACAGCGAGCGCATCAAACAAGCTAATCCAGCCAGCATCAAACACTGCCAACAGACATCAGCGAAGATGACACCGGGCTTTGCCCTTGGCCTGGCTCCTGCAAGACAGGCAATGTGCTCCTTATTTGCTTGTCTGCGATAACAGGTATCAAGTGCTGTGCGGGTGTCAAGTCTGGAGGGGAAAAATAAGCTGTCCCTCCAAGGTCAGGTTATCCATCGCTTCTTGTGCCCACAGGGAAATGGCAGCATCAGGGCAGCCCTGCTCTCCCTGTGCTTACTCAGCCGTAGACTACATTAATAGGGATTTGGGTATTGTGTGGCCAGTACATGGGGGTATTTTATGTTCACAGCACATTGTTGGTATATCAACTGAGATTTACCTCGGTTCTCTCCCTCTCCTTTATTGTGAGTCATGCTCCACGCTAATTAAACAGCACATGACAAATGCGTTGTTATTAACAACAGCTGGAGTGCTAGTAAATCTTGCAGTAACTCCAACAGAGGAGCTGTGCAGTGTGATAGCATCCTCCAAGCACTGCGACAGGGCTGATGAAGGATGCTGAAGATAAGGCCAGGAGACAAAGCATAAACACCTCTTGCCAAGTGCCCATAAAGCAGCCTTAGACCCTCAGCAGTGAAAGATGGCCATGTGCTACGTGCACAGACAGCCACAGGTGATACCAAACCCTCACCCAGCTGCTTGGATGTGCCAAACCTGCTAGAGAAGGGTCACCCAGCTGCGGCTGTTTCCCCCTCACTCAGCCTGAGGTCATGGAGACCCTCTTTGCCCGATGGGTATTTCACTTCACACCAGGACCCTGCTCTACATCTAGCTCTTAGCCTCGAAGCTTGACCAGTGCAACCTTCATTTCTGGCCTCAGCCTAACACTCTCCATCCTCAGCCTCCCATCTGGCTCTAGGGCACTGCTGGCACTGATGTACACCACGGGGACATAAAAGTGGATCTGCAGCATCCTAAAACTAGGCAAAAAAAGCCAGAGTGATCCCAGATACACTAACTTAGATAAAACTCACGTGCGTACACTGTAAAGCTCTTCCTTCCAGGGGGCAATTACTCAACAGACTTCTAGAATCCTATAGAGTTATTGCTTTTTTTTCTGTGCATCTTCTTTTTGTCTTTACGACAAATTTTATTGTCAGACAACACAGCAATGAGGAAGCAGTGATGATTTGTGGTGATTTGGTGGAAGAATTCTTTAAGAATCAGAAGTAGTTGTGCTTTTAGAGCAAAAGCCTGCATTTTTCATCACTGT
Source organism: Nycticryphes semicollaris (assembly GCA_013400055.1). NCBI lineage: Eukaryota > Metazoa > Chordata > Aves > Charadriiformes > Rostratulidae > Nycticryphes > Nycticryphes semicollaris. The sequence goes on from VXBJ01005536.1 coordinate 967,224, forward strand.
TGTCACTGGTTTATTTATACAGAGCAATTCATGTAGAAAACATCCCCCCAGCACTGGGCAATCCAGGGCACAGCCACACTGAAAGTCACAGCCCATAATTGCAAAGTAAGCCTGTACAAAAAAACCCAAAAGCCAAAAAACACAAAACCAGTTTGACCAAAAGACCTTCAGGTATTTTACATCCTTAAAAGCTTTGGGAATAGAGGATGCTCCTGAAGCTCAGGTGCTTGCACAGCATGTGGCAGTGACCCAGCGTGTGAAGGGTGTCTCTGGCAAAGGAGGTTAAAGCTTAGAAAAGCAGAGGCATTTTGACTCCTTGCTTAACTAGGAGAAGCTAGAAGCAGTCCCCTTCGATTTAGATAATTGTTTCATGAGTCAGGCAAGTGTGAGAAGCACAAGCTCTTTGTTGCAGTCTGCCTTAAACTTCTGCTGGTTCATGTGAACATTTTGGCAGTCAGACCTTTTGCAGAAGCTTCTTGCTAATGGTTTTTCTCTGTATGAAAACCCATGTGGGGTGTTTCCATGTTACCGTTCCCATGAGCTTCACACCCTAGCCTGGTTTCCCAGTACAGATGGAGGCAGCAAACTCACCAGTGCACCTCAGCCTGCCGAAGATGACTGAGTGGTCACAGCCTGGCTAGCGACCCCGGCAATGATTCTTCCACCAGGCCATGCCTCAGCCCTGGAGGAGACTTTCTAAACCCATCACCTAAACAAGTATAGCAGAGACCCACAGAAAGAGAGAAGGAGCCACCAGGATCAGCAGCACACACCCCACTCCTTCACTCTCAACCCTGCTGCATTGTGCTTCCAAGAGCTGCCCCCAGAGGTCTTAGGGGTAGCCACTGCATTCACCCAGCTGCCTGCCCTACCCTGCTGTGGCTTCAGGATTTGCCTCTTGGCAAGAGAAACAGTGGCACATACCACCATAGTCCTGACCTTCACCTGTTCCTGGACTGTTCACAGCAAACACCCAGCGCTTGTATCCCAACCTTCCCTCTCCCCTCGCTCTCTACATCCCCACAGCCTCACATCCCAAATGTCCCCATGGATGCCTGCATCTATGGGGTCACGCAGAGACAGCAGGGCTGCTGGCTCCGCTGCATGATCAATGCACACTGAGTCACTCTGGCTCTGAGCAAGCAGCTGGAGCTCTGGAGAACCTGTGGAAATATAGGATGGTCCATGTCTGAGTATCCTGGCCCTCCAGCTGTAGAATCAGCTCTCCATCATGAGTCATCTGATTATCTGGAACCAGGGAACAAACTGGACTAGAAGTGACACTGCCCCCACCCCCAGGACACTGAGTTCAATGGTTTGAGACACTCTGCATCTGTACCAAGCACGAGCATCTGAAGCCAGCCACTGCTCTCACAGAAACCAAACCATAACACTGCTGGTAATCTTGCAGCATCTTTCCACCATTCCCCTGCATCCGCGCTAAGGAACGAGCACAAAGTCCTGCAATTCCCCCTGCAACTCATCTACAGGGCAAGCAGAGACCAATCCATCCTCTGGGATGGAGGCAGAGGAGGGCAGCATGGATACAGCAGAGGTGGTGGGACCCTTCCAGAGAGCTGAGGAAGTGCCACCTCAGACAGGTGGGGAAGAAGCCAGTGCCAGAGGATTTGCTTTAGGGGATGGAGACAACACCAGAACACAGAACACTTACTGTCTTTGACAGACCTTTGAACAGGACGTCAGCCATCGTGCTACATGCAACACAGTACTAATTTGTCCAGCACAAACGACATTTTTGTTATCACTACCCCATGACTCAGAACTCTGCATTTTTCATTTACTGCTGTTACAAATGAGACAAGAGCCAGCACAGAGCCAAGGGAGACAGAGGCGAGCCCCTCAATAGGGAGGATGGAGAAGGATGCCGACAAGCTGGTACCACTGGCACAGCACAAGAGCTCAGTGAAGGCTGGATGAGAAATGAGTACCAGTGATGTGTAGCCAAGCAATGTAAATTCATCATGTGTGTGAGGGAAACCTCCCCACATCTGCCAGCACAAAGCACATCAGAGCTCAGGCACAGAGCTGCACCTCACACCTGCTGAAGTCAGGGGTGGATCAGGACATGCCCCTGAATGCCTGCAGTAGTAAGAGACAGGATCCTCACACAACTTGTTTGCCCTTACATCCTGAAAAACCAAAGCTCACTTGCTTGGAAAATGAAATAAGCTACAGCTGGGTAAAGGCCAGTTTCATTCCCATGAACCTGCCCTCACTCTGGTGCTTTTGCTGGTCATGCTTCTCTCTAACCTGTCAAAAAGTGACAGCATTCTCAAAACGAAATCAGCAGCTCTCCCAGGTTGCTACAGGCATAATTAAAAGAAACTGACTGACATTTTAATTTTCATTGCTCTTGAATTAGTAATGGAGTTGCTGAAAAGATGGCTTGGTCTTACACTTCCAAATGTGAGCCTGTCGGAGAGCACATCACGGCTCTGGCTGGTATTCAGGCTCCAGTTAAACTAAAATTAATGCAGTTCAGTGCTAGGCTGTAGCTTAACTAAGCTAGTGAGCAGGAGTGCTTTGTGTTCCGGCAGGGTGTGAAGAAAGGGAAGCCAAGTAACTCTATTCTTTAGTTCTGTGTATAGAGAGAAGGCCAAATTCTGTCTCTTTCTACATTGTTTGAGTCCCAGCTTCACTGCTGATGGTGGAAGCTGTCCCAGGGAGATCCACAGGTGCAGAAGTGCCAAATGGCCAGGGAGTGGTGCGGGGGGAATATCAGCTAAATATATCTGGAAAGGCACCTTCAGAGGGTCCCAGCTGCATCATGTGGCAGCAGGACTACCATCAGGCTCACCCCAGTTAGGCTCCCAATTTGCAGAATAAATCACCAGAAGATGTAATGGGGCCAAATGAAATCACTAGGACTGTACCTCCACACCAGCCGAGGATCAGCAATAAACAGCGGAGCCTATTAATAACTTCAGTCCAAGGCAAGACAGGCATCTCAAGACCAGCTACAATGAGGATGTATTAAATCAATCACAATCAAAACCTAGTCTGCCTTCAAGTGACTTCCAATTAGGATGCGGTAACATCATTAAAGGGCTCAGACAGGCAAATTAAAAAGCTGCACTGAGGAGGAATCATTTCCCAGAGGGCTAATTTTCATCATCCCCTGAAATAAAAGCCTCCGGAATTTCAGTTTTCTCATTAAACAAAACCCCAAAAAACACATTATCAAATTAAAAGACTTGCTAACATTATGTCACTATTGAGTTTTCCCTTTTTGCAGACTTATTTCTTTTTCTGTCCAACTGCCAGCAAGGTGAAAGGCAAAAATCATGAAGCAATGCCTTCTTCCCATCTGAATACCCACGCTTGATCTGGAGGCTTGATAAAGAAGAGGACACGATGACAGGGAAATATTAATTACAGCTTTGTTGAGAGGTTTGTATTTTTAGCAGGGGAACAAAGAGAGGAAGCCTACTTGATCATTCAAAGAATCAGGAGCCAGCCTGAAACAGAGGGATGAGCTCGGATTAAGGGGGCAGATTAGAGAGCGGAATTTTGCAAACCAATTTCAAAAATATGAGAGCAAAGAGGACATGATCCATTTATCTGCCTACTGATCTGAGGAGTAAGCACCTCAGTGACTCCTGGATGTCTCTGCCATGCATTCAAAATGAATCAAAGGCAAAAGAAGGAGCTTCCCATATCTGGGAGGGGAACTTTTTTTTAAAAAAAATGATATATGACTATTTTTTTTTAAAAAATGATATATGACTATTTATTATTTATTAATATAGTAATTACACCACTACAGAAGCTATCAACAATTGCACATTAATGTAGTGTTTCGTTATAATTTTATATCTACCCTTTTGTACATGATATTAAAATTAGCTGACCATAACCAGCAATATTTGCCCAGCCTGAACATTTAATTAAAAGCCTGAAATCCACATTCGTGTATCACATCGGAGACCTCATCAGATACAAGAAGCAGGTGGTGGAAAATTCATCTGGAAGAAACTACAGGAAGAAACATCCATCATCTTCCATGCTGGCAGTCAGGCGAAGCTCAAGCATAAGTCAGCGATGTCACAGCTTTTCTCATTTTACTCTGACAAACACTAGCTTGTACAAATCATCTCTGAGCCAAAATTGCTACAGTTTATACTCATGGAAAATAAGGCATTGTTTTTCAATTTGGTGGAAGAGCCAGAAAACAAGCAAACCTGAAGGATAAACCCCAACTTACATCACTCCTGACCTAAAATATCATTGCTCTCACCAGCTCCTCCCCACCCCTCACACTCACTTTGCTTCAAGTGAATTTGCTTTCATTTCTCTCCATCCTCACCAGCACACACACACCCTTTTTCCTTTTTTACATTTGTAATTGCAATTAATTAAACTGTTGAACAAAAGCCATTGAGAAAGAACAGAGATTTGCTTTAAAGTCTGAAATAAAATGCTTGAGCTATCCCAAGAGAAACATCACTCTAAAAGGCCACATTTGACCAGCAAAGTCATCTCTTTGACCTGAAACTGCTTTCCACTGCCCCCAGTTGATGTTGGTTTCCCTATTATTCCCTTGCTTTTTGGTTGGGTTTTTTTGGTTTGTTTTTTTTTAATGAGTAACTGATCACACAACTCTGCTGCCAGACACCTCATCCCAGTTCACACACCCACTGCTGAGACCTGTTAAATGCAAGACACGTCAGGGTCAGTGCCCCTTTCCAACTACACTATTCTCATTTGAACTGTGTAGGAAAGAGTCAATGAACTGGGTGTGTTTTGAGCAGAAACTGTGGCAGAGATGGAGCCCATTGCTCTTGCAACTAAACACTTCCCTGTGTGGCTGTGAGAGCGACCGCTTCTGCCACCAGCTCCTCCATGGCTCACCGGGCCTCATCCAGCCTCTTATACCCACAGGCAAGATAGATCAACTTGCCCAAAACCAGAAGAACAAGAAACTTCCTACACAATCTCTGAACTGCATCTGAAAGGAGGACATGCATGACTCCACCTGGCATCCTTAACCCCTTCCCATCTCCTTTTTATTCCAGCATTAAATACATTAGGTCTGCTGAAATGGCAGGAGTGGGTGGTAACCATCAGAAACTGGCACAAGATATTAAAACAGAATAATCAAGAAAACAGAAGTCAAGAGGCCTGGTCTGTTTTCCAGAGAAAGACAGCTCCCTCTCCGCCATGCTCCATCTTCCCCATCTCCCTTCAAGGGATGGCAATTATTCTCCACCTCTCAGGGGTGTCCCTTAGCAGTACACACTCCACTGAAGAAAACAATGGCTGGACTGAAATAGTTTCCCACAGCAAAGAAATTTCATATTAAAAATTATTTTTTTTTTAAATTGGATTTGGCACTTAACCAAACCTGTGCCTTGCCCCTGTGTATAGACACAGAAAAGGCACATGCAAGACTGGGGTTTTTTGTTGTTTTGGAGTTCTTTTTCAGTTTGGTTTCCTGACCCTAAATGCTAAACCAGAATGGAAACCAGCCTGCAGGTTCCCACACTGGGCTGAAGGAAACACCTACACTCATTTCATACAACACTGTTGTCAGCAGAATGAGCAACAATTGCAGCAGCTGCTAATTTCATGCCTCGCTTCCTAATTTCAGGGGCCAAAGGTGGCCTGGGTGCAGGACTGCCATAATTCCCCAGCACAGCATCAGCCAGTTTATTCCATGGCTGCCCAGGCCAGTGACTAAGGTAGGTGCTGATTACTCACAGCAGAGCATTTAGCTCCATAGCACACGACTGAAACAAAAAATACCGTGGACTAAATTAGCACTGGTTTATCTCCACTGACAGCAAAAGGCAACAAACTACTTCGGCAACACAAAGCAGATGAGGGAGATACGAATGCTGAGGCAGAGAGCACAGGCTCATGGACTTTGTCTGAGAGCTCTTGTATTTATGGCTTTAAAATGCATGCCAAGTTCTTTCTCTTAAAGTAAGTATCTTTAACATAAAATATGCCTTAAAGCATAAAACTATCTGCAGGCACAAGGTCATAAGTGGTTTGTATGTAGAAGTATTTTCAAGGGTCCTCTCAGATGGGATTAGCATACTTTCTACCAAAGTCTGGCAGTTACACCTTGCTCCAGGTGTGCTTTCTGTTGGAGGTGAGATACGGGATGTGCACACCACGGTTCCAGCACCTGGGATGCTGTGTGACAGACTGAGGCCAGCAGGGTGGTTGCTTCTCCTCCACCTACAGTCTGTAGACAGCTCTTCAGCAGCCGTTGCCCGCAGCAGCTGGTTTTTCCTGTAGCACTTTGCTTGGAGAAGGGGCTGCGTTTGTCCACGGGTGCTTGGCACCGTGAAGCTGTCATCCTCAAACACAAGCAGCGCTGCCGCGACACAGCTGCCTGCACACAGCCCAGGGACACAGGTCTTTGCTACTTCTACAGAAGTCAAAAATGAATTCAGTGAAGTCAAAGCACCCTCCACTCACGTAAAACAAACTCAGTGTAAGCCAGAACACTCTTTTGAAGGGAAGAGCACCCATATGGGAAGGGTGGATTTGGTTCCAGCTCCCCAGCCTTGACACACCCACCCCAGCAAGCCAGTTCTTTCAATCCCTTTATTATTTCTCCCTCCTGCAGGGCATCATTCTCTTCCCAACCAGCCTCACACAGCAGCAGCTTGTCACTCCCAGGTGCACCCAACATAACTGTTGTGCTGGGGTCATCACTGTTAATTGGGGGTGGAGGGAGTGGCATGCCAGCAGAGGCAATGCATCTGGGGACACGTTCCTTCTAGCTGCTGTTAAAGCCAGTTAAGAGGAGAGTGAGCCCAGTTTTGCTGCAGCCCTGAAGCGCTCTGTGGTTTGCCCGGCTCATGGATGGGGATCTGCATGGCTGCATTTGATGAGGTGCTCTTGGCACCAGCCCTGGCTGCTGATCTGAGCTCCCATCTTCAGCAGCAGCAAATGAAACAGGAATTATGCACCATGAGTGCTGAGTGATGGAACACCAACTGGTATGGAAACAACTTCCCCTCAAACCAGTAATTTGCAAGCATGCTCTATCATTTACTATCATTTCCCTGTAACATTTCTCCATGAGCAGAAGCAATATCGTGCACAGGGCATTAGATCTGAGGTGTACAGTTAAAGGCTCCTGCAAGGAGCACACAGCTGGCTACAAGATGCTTTAATACTCCACAAAATAAGAGTCTCTCCTTCCCATTCAAAGTTAGCACGGGATGCAAACGATTCAATTTCTTCTAAGTCACCATGGAATTTTTCAGCCCGAGAGCAGAAAAATCAAGTCCTTTTTGGCTTTCTTTTCATCAGTAGTAAATATCCACTTGAATTCTCCTCGAGCCTCCCAAAGCAGCAGGCAGCTGCAGGGACTGTTGCTAGAGTCTGCCCTCCTTGACTTTCTCTCCAAATTTCTGGCGGAGTCAGGGAAGGCAAAGGCACTTCCCCAGGGAACCTCCCCAGGTGCTGCCTCAGCCAACAAACTGCCTGGGGAAACATTAAAGGGAGAAGTTTGGTATCTGCATTGCAGGAGATAAACACCTTGCAAAGCAGGTTACGCAATACCCAAGGACAAATCTCTGCTTCTCTGCTTCAAGGGAGGCAAACTCAGAGCAGGACCAAGGCGAGTGTAAGCAGAGGGAAAAAGTCGCAACAAACCACAAAGGCACTGGAAGCAGAAGTAAAGACAGTAACTGTGGTGTGAACACTGAGAATTAGGGTAACGCAGAAGAAGGCCGAACCACAAATATGTCTATTCTGCAGGGGGGGGGGGGATGCCACTTTCGGGGCTGGCTGCCACCTGCCCCAAGTGTTCCACAAATGCTACGGAGGGACTTTATCTGACAGGCAGAAAGCAGAACTGCAAGTGTTCAACACCAGCCTCTTCCTTCACAACCATGAAAACTTTTTGTTCACCCGAACAGAAGTATCCTACCACACTTTCAACTTTTTGCTAAGCAACATGCCACTTCCTAACTTGCTTTTTGATGTATGTTCAGAGCCTTCTGGTGGGTGCTGTAGGGGGTTTTTGCCCCATAACGTCCTATCCCATTCACCACAGAGGAACCCACACAGGGAACTCACTCTGACTCATCCCTGAAGCAGCATTCATCAGGTGGTTCAAGGCAAAAATTACAATGCACATCCTGAGAGAGGTTTCTAACCACCCTTGCTGCACAGAGCACTCCAGGCTGGGCTCTGGCAGTGACACTTATGGGTCTGAGCCTCAAATGCTACAGACACTGACAGAGCTGCTTCTGTCACCTCCACCTGGGGCACCCATTTTACTGAAAGCACAGGGTATAAATGAGCATAAATACAAACAGATGGCTTTAGAGCAGGAGAAGGCAGCTGTGACTTGGAAGACGGGGCTAGAAGAGGCAGGCAGAGCAATGGGACTGAAGAATTTTCCTCCCAGGTTTATGTTGTGATCTCAAATACAGCTCATAACTATGGCCATGCTGCCAAAAACTTCAGTCCCTGCTCACATAAATGGAATAACAGAAAACACTTACTCATTCACTGTATATTGTTGGTGCTTAATATTGTTAACTAGTAAAAATGAAGTTATTAATCGCATTAAGTGTTACTAGGTTTGTGTGTTCCTCAGAAACTCAGCTAAGCAGGACAGGAAGAGAGAGTAATTTTGACCTGGTCTGCGCAGTCACACATGCTCATTGATTGTTTCCACTGCGGTCTGGGTTTGCTCCCCAGTGTGCTCGGTGTGATGCAGCGTGACAGAAATTACTTACCAGTAAGCAAGACCTCCTTGCTCTTTTATGAATGATCTCTCTCCTTCCTCACAACCTCTTCGCACAGCAGGGAGCCCAGGTTGCTAAATACACCGCCTGCTGTGGTCTGTCACTGGCTGCTGTCAGCCTGTTTTAATGACATGTTTTTCCACCTAACAGAGCTACCACCCTCTTGTAATCTCTAGTAGTGCATTAGTGTCTCGTTACAGAGCACACACTGAGGCATTAATTGAAATGCAGAGGACAGAGAAGTCCCAGCATTGACTTGGTGGTGGAGGACAGATGCATCACCCAGCCTGTTCCACTTACAACTGGCTTTAAGCTGAGATGAACTTTTTGGTTGTGATTTAAGGTCAGGCCTCGCTTACAGCTGTTCTTGGCTGTACGGAGAAGGACAGCCTGAGCCCGGGGATTCCTAGGCAGGGGGAATGGACTGCCGATGGGTGTCCATGTCCATCACTCACAGCACCGATGGCTGGGCCCCAATGGAAAGGGGCTCTTCAGCAGGTGCATGGGAGGAGTGTACTGTAAGGTACAGGAAAGCTCATTTCAGGGAAAAGCTCTATAAACTGGATTTAATTGATTCAGTATTTTACAATCTAATTTGATTATTCTTGACTGCCTCCTACCCAACCATGCCAGAGGACAGAATGGCTATTTCTGTCATCTCCCCTAGCTTTCAGCACCCGCCACCAGCTAAAACTGGTATTATGTGAGCTTTATAGTAAGCAGTTTCCTTGCTGATGAAGCCTACCTACACCACACAAGGGAACTTCAATAAAAGCAGGAGGATATTTTGTTTGAGGCCACAGCTTGATGCACACAGATCTTTCTCTCCAGGGCTCTTGCCCACCTGTGCACCTTTTCCCCAGTGTCCTGCATGTAAGAGAAACAGCTTCCCAAAAGGCCATGAGACACTCCCTGGTCAAATCCACCCACGGGCTTTGTACGGTCGTGACCAGCTGTAACCAAGAGACATACCAAGAGGACATCACCCAAGCTCACTGCTCTTAAGGAAAAGCAGCCCACTGAGACCAAGCCACCGCAGGTGGCACCCAAGCCATTTGAATTCATCACCGCAGACCATGTGTTCTCTGTCAAAATCAGCTTTCCTGCCAAACCACTCCTAAAAAGCCAGGGCTAAGAGATCTTAATCACCTTCTTGTTTGCGCTTTTTCCAGACTCTGCAGCGTGACAGATTTTTATGTACTCTGAATTGTTTTCTACCTCCTCCTTTCTGTTTAAATGAGGCAAAAAAAAAGAAGTTTGAATTCAAGCAAACCCATTCTGACAGCAAAACACTTCGGTACTTTGACCATACCTCATTCCAGTTTTGGAAAAAACAAACTCCAGCAAAGTAACTTTTCAGCCCCACAGAATCAGAAACAGTCTATGTCAGACCAATTTCCTTCTTATCAGTACTAGTTTTATTTAAAAAAAAAAAAAAAAAAAAAAAAATTGTAGAATTCCCCAGTAATTAAAATGACAACTGGAAATAAAGCATTTCAAAAATCCAATTTCTCCATTCTCAAGACTCAGATACAAACAACCAATAGTCTAATACTTTTCTTAGATAAGGCTATTTAAAAAGAAATTGTAATCTCCAGTTAAATGAAGGGTTTACAAAACCCCAGAATGAAAGTTTTACTGCAGACAAGTTGATTCTTTTAAATTGTATTGAATGTTTCATTTCAAAGCAAGAAAAACAAAAGCAAAAACACTTTGCAAATATTAAAGTGTTTTTTTCAGTTTTCCAATTTCTCTTTTGGGAAGAGAAGCAAGAACTACATGACGAACTGACCCAAATTCTTGGGCTCTGTCATGGTCCACATCCTCCTCCTCCAGACACAGGGGCTTTAAGATGCAAAACACTCAAAAATTTGTGTTGTTCTAATTGGAAATTTGACCATAAGGCCACAAGCCTGTAATTCAGAACAACAGATTTTTGGCAGAATCTACTGTACTCACTGAAGCTTCATATGGTGTCAGTACAAATGGCATTATCCCACAGAAACAAAGGGCAGTTTGGCAGAAGTAAATAACCAGCGATGGTAGGTAGCACACTCAAACACATTAGTCTGGCAGGCTGTTGAAAGAAAACAAAGGCCCAGTAGTTTACATTAAACGTCGAAAACACTGGCTCAGCAGGTGAAGTCTCTACAGATGTAATTTCGTTCCCCTGCTTTGTAAGAGATTAGCCATGTGTCCAGTTAAACAGCAACAAGCCTTAAGCCTTTATAGCTTTAAGCCTTTAAAAACTACAACGCCAGTAGAAAATGGTTTGTAACAGGGCCTTATACCTCAAAGCCATCACATGCAGTAACTGGTTCCACATCACACATTGCCAGCCCCAGCTCTGCTCACCAGGCTCAAAATGACTCCAGGGGTGAAAATACACACCCCGAACTCCCCCCAGCAACACTTACCGCCCTCCCACAGCCACAATGGCATTCAAGGTCCCTTCAGCTACTGACACAGAAGTCAAACTGGGCCAAAATCAGCAGAGTTGGGTTTGAGATAAGCCCTGCAGAGGACAGAGGTATTTCGCTGGGTTTTCTCTCCCAGCCAACCTGGATATACCAACAGCTTTGCAAACTTCAGGATCACAAGCAGCCCAGAACACGCAAAATTTTACTTGGTACCAACAGTTAGTTTTAGTCAGCTCCAACTGCTTGCTACCTGTGGTCACAAAACCACAGTACTGAGATGCTGCCAATAGCCAGGGCTGAGCAGCCCCATGTTTTCCAGCACTGCTAACCTACAACACCTTGGCTCACCACAGCTGTGACACAGACTGGTGGTGAGCCTTTATTTCCCTGCCAGCCCCATGTGGCCAGTGGGCTCAGGTGGCTGCCGTTAAGCTGTAGACAGTGTCAGTGCCTTCCAGCTCTTGTTTGGTTACATGAACTCAAAACTACTAGTCTACAATGCAGTCTAATAAATGTCATTGCAAAGGAGAGGCATCCAACACAAGCAATGGGGTTCTGCTCTAGAAGAGCTCAGCGTTTGAGGAGAGAAGGGGGAAAAAGGCTTAAAAACCAAAATCCAGCACTGCTTCTTGAAGAAGCCTGAACACAAGTATGTAAACCAGGGCCTAGAGGCTATCACTGTGAGGAATTTAGCTGCTCTTCCTGCACTTAGTCTCAATGGGTTTCATCTACAGTTACATTTGGGTTCCCAACACCCTGACCTAGAAAGTAAAAAAAAAAAAAAGAAGAACATTTGCCACCACTACAGGTGTAGAAAGCGCAACTCAATGGCATTTTTTCAGTCAGATTGCAAAAGCACTATTCCTGTCTGGCAAGAGGGGCCAGCATCTCACCCTGCACTGGCCTAGCCTGCAAGGACACTGGCTGGTGCACAGTGAGCTCTTCCAGGCTGGCATGATGATTACTGTGTTTCACAGAGCTGCTTTTACACTGCTTCGCAGGAGGAAGCAGACAGACAGGCAGTGGTGCGAGGGGTTGGCACGGAAGAAGAGCTGCAGGCATCCCTCGAGATTCCACGCAAATCCTCGCTGGGAACCCCTCATCCTGCCAGAGTCAATTTGTTGTCAGTTTTCCAGAGCGCTTAAGTGCCAAGAGAGAATTGGTTTATCATGAGAAACACTTCTCTCCAAAGCTGTTTAATTATTTCCTTATGTGTTGGGTAGGCATAAATACGTGCAGGAGGGATTTAAGGGAAGGGAAGGTAGAGAGAGAGAGAAAGGGAAGAATCATGCGGGGCCAGTCCAGCTCATCTCCATCACAAGACATGGCTGCTCCTCACAGGTCCCGGTAATGGTCCATGCCAGTTGATTTCTCCCACTGTAGAGCTGCACTCAAGTGTAACACTGGTGTTAATTCCTCTTCCCATTCCATCGTGAAGGAGCAGCATGCAGGCAGAGAGGAGGCTCAGCCTGATTGTCACGTCTCATACCTTAGGGACTGACTTTCTCACTCTCTCTCCACTGCTGATTCATTGTATGAATTTGGTCAATTTGCAGGTGGCTCGATTTCCAGAATCAACTGTTTCCAACGAAGAGGTTACTCACATCTGGCTGTGAGTTTATTGATCTATAATATGGCTGCAAGACATTCATATACTGCCTCTCACGGCAAAGTTGCGATGCTTTGACTACTCTTGGTAAGGCCTCTGCCATCCCTGCCCAAAAAGCAACACATTGATCTCATTGCCATCATTATAACTCAGGATGCCCCTTCTCATGTCAACGTTTGGTATGCAATGCTGTTCGTCGCAATAGGGTTGGATGAAATTCTTCCAGCTCCAGGCTGAATTTCTTTTCAAAACCAGAAACAGTGAAAAAGAGTCACACCAGAAGAACCAGACGAGTTTCCTAACCCCTGGGCTAGTGGATATTCTGGGTGGTCTCTTGCACTCTTTCATGAAAAGTACTTAAAAGGCTTGAGCATTAAAACCAGATGTCATAACTTTGGAAAGCATTGAGAAAATGAGTACCTCATTTCCCAACGTGCTCCAAGTCCACCAGGAGTCCATGCAAACTTCTGAGGCTCAACATTTGCAAAAATCAAGTTTTGGCCTGGATATCTAAGAAAAGCCCCAAACTGGACACACACTTGAAAATTTGAGGAGGACAAGCATCCTCTCTACAGCACAGGAGACACCTGGTAGAACTTGTTCTCTTGTAATTCAGTATGGCTTTTGGGCTTTTTACATTGCCCTCACTCATTTACAAGTGAGCTTGTTCTGACTTAGGTTTATCAGCCACTGCACATTGAGCTGATGATATTTTTGATAAAATGCTCTTACACCATCACTTCAAATCTGAACAAATGACAAATGAGCCAGTACCATTTCTGTAAGGAGACAGCTGTAAATTTGTCTAAAGAAGAACAAATTTCCAACATGCTGGTAGGGTAAAATTTACCCTCTGGTAAATAATAAAAAGATTGAAAATGACACAGAGTCACGGGTGGTCCAGCTGCCCCATGGCCTCATGTGGTCGACAGATCCAGTCTCTAGTAAGAACGACACTGGCTACGACACCCTAGAGGAATTCACATTTGCACAAAGTGTTTCATAAATGCCCAGTGCTAGAAATGAGCACAAGGCTTGTCTTCACTCTCCAGCTTCTCCATTAGCATCCCCACTACATTGTTAATCTGGCATTTTATCCTGCCTGGAGGTTGAGGAATATGTGGAATATTCTTGACTCCTCCCTGTTCAAAACAGAAATCAGAGGCTCTCAGCTACCACTCTGAAATTTTCAGAGGAATTTCTTTAACGATGTTAAGTAAATAATAATTTTCCCACTGTATGGAAAATCTAGATCACTTTGCCATGAAAAAAAAAAAAAAAGGAAGGAAATAGAGAAAACCCCAACCATTCAGTGGCAGATGCTTTTAAAATAAGAAAAAACAAGAATATTATCAGTAATTGATAACTTAGAAGGTTTCTAAGTATGAGATTGCAGGGCTAGGTATGGATTTGCTTCCTTCATTACGGAAACCACATGGAGAAAGTGCCTCTTTCAACATCATTATCTTGAATTAGTTGTGTGCACTTCACATTCTTTCAATCACATTTTTTCTCCACTCAGGCTAAAAAAAAAAACTATTTTTTTTTCATATCCCACTTCAAGGTCCTTCCTCCTCCTCAGAGCAACTTGCCATTCCCTGCTCCTGAAACGAAGCAAGCAGTTGTCCTGCAATGTCATATCTCTCTCAGAATGGTGTTATAAATAAGGAGAAATAAACCCTTGGGCAAAAGAAGATATTAGTTGCTCTCATATCTTTACTGGCAGAATAATTGGCTGTGCTGTAAGCCCAATTCTACTTGATTTTGCTATCTGTCACTGCTGTGGCAGGTTACAATTGCTTTGTCCCTCTCTCTGTCCTTTTGTCCTACACTTTCCTTCCACCTGGGCTCCTGCCATGACCCCTTCCTCCTGAATTTTCATATAATGCTGTCAAAATTCACTCTTTCCTTCCCCTTGTCTCCTCTCTTACTGTATCCTATAATACAATACCACATGATAAGGTTTTTTTAAAGAGGGAGAGGCAATGGCCAGAAGAAAGTGAGACATCTGATCCAGTTTGGCAGGCTGAGGTTGAGCAGATGTTGGGAAGAAGGGAAAGATGGGCAAAGCAGCCCCATTTCCACATCTATGTCTTTTTCCCTTCCATCAGAGCATCACAAAGACACTGACTGGCCAAAGTTCTGAAAAGAAAGCAAGCCCCATCAGTGTAACTTGGATATCTGAGGATATATGAGGAAAGCTGGTGTGACCTGACAAGGGAAACCCACCAGTGGCACAGCTAGATGAATTGATGATGGCAAATGAAGCAGCAATGTCATGGTGTGCCAAGGGATGAGGAAGAAAGGACAGTGCTAGTGAAGCAGAAGGATAAACCATGTGCCATGGGAAAGCTGAACAACAGTGATGGAACTTAAAGCAGTGAGAGAGCAATTGGGCATTACAAAAAGAAACAGTCTAGCCTACTTCCAAACTTCTCTTCTCCTCTACTTAGAGGTTACACCCAACCTGCACGCTAACTAACTAGCAGAAGGCTTACATTGTTTTAACTTGGAGAGGTAAGAAAGAGGATTGTAGAGCTGGAGCTGAGCAGCAGCCAAGCTGGGGGTGCTGTTTGCCTGTTGGAACCTGATAACACCAAACCAAGCCTCTGAAGCCCAGCTGCAGCCATCAGCTTGGCTAGCATCATACCCAATGTCTGTGTGTAGCAGGACTCTCAGCACTGAGCTCCTTGGTTGGTTTTAGTATCGCTGGGACTTTCAGGGCAGGGAAGGTGTCTTTTTTTGTAAAGCAAAAGAGAAAAAAATTAAGATGTGCACACAGGTTTGCTCCCCGCAGCTGGAAACAGGAGTCTGCGGAAGGAAAGAAAGAAGGGGGTTTCAGTTCAGATTCTGAAGGAAGGGCTGCTCAGGATCAGAGCTGCCGAACTGCTGAACTCCCACCTCCCCACCACCCAAGTGCATGCAAATCTGGTTCTGAAATGGAAGGTT
Source organism: Nycticryphes semicollaris (assembly GCA_013400055.1). Classification (NCBI taxonomy): domain Eukaryota; kingdom Metazoa; phylum Chordata; class Aves; order Charadriiformes; family Rostratulidae; genus Nycticryphes; species Nycticryphes semicollaris. Next base: position 982,943 of record VXBJ01005536.1, read on the forward strand.
GCACAGAAAGGAGAAAGAGGCCAGATTAGTATCAGTCCATTGAGCACAGTGGAGAAGAGCGGGAGTGGATACTGCTGTACTCTGTGACCTGTATTTTCAATGTCCTTTTATTTATTAACAACCTGCCAAAAATAAATCCTCTCCCAGCTTTGCTGCAGAGCAGAAACATGGGCCCTTTGAAATTTGCCTGCGTTTTGGACATCAGTAGAGCAAACAAACACAGCCCCAGAGACAGGACTGGAGGTGGGCAAGTCAACAACCACCATGCGCTGGCCCATGCCTGAAACCTCCACAGGAGGTACCCAAGAAAACTTTTCCAGGAGAGGAGATACCACAGGGGCTGATTTTAGCCTACAGAAGAGAGTAATTTTGTGGATTAAGCACAGCCTCTGCAAGAATGATGTTTCTTGCATGTACACTTTTTACATCTCTCACGGTAGACTCACTCAATCCTCCTCCCTAAATTACATCAGCCAACACCCCCAATATTTACTTTCTGACATATAGAATGGAAGTGTATCAAGGCTCATGCAATGGATAGCAACAGTCTGTGCTCACCTGGATTTGCTCTGAATCCTGAGTGAAAACAAGTGGATCACTACAGCCATCCCATGGAGTCCCCAGGCTTTAGGCTCACCCCTGTGAGCAGGCTGAGCTTCTGGCCCCACAGACAACAGCAGTGCTGTCAGTGCAGCTTTATGAAGGCTCAGGCACTGTACATGCTCTAAATAGGTACTATTTACTCCCTTCTCCTTGCCGATATATCTAAACAGTGGCCTGCTGTCAAAAGAGGACTATTCAGTATCTTTAATTAAAACCATTTCAGAATAAGGGGATTGATACCTGCCCCAGCTGGCAGAGGAAGGCAGAAGACCAAGTCATGGCAGCAGGACCATGGCCTTTACAGGGACACCAAAGGAGCTGGACAAGGCCCAGGAGCAGTAAATCAAAACTGAGAAATTATCTAAAGCGACAGAGGGAGGCACAAAGAAAGACCAGGATAGCAAGTTTCCCAGTTTATCTCTAATCACTTCCTGCTTCTTAGGTGGTATGATCACCTTACACCAATGGGAAATGGGAAAAAAATCTTGCCTTTCCCAGCTGCTCTGTACCGGCTGACATCAGATGACTCACAGACCCCTCCGCAGGGAAAAATCTTGTCAAGCTGGGGCAACATGTTACTCACTGGTTCTGCTCTTCACAGCTCTTGTCCCTGTGTTTGAAGACCTCCACCACCCCTTGGCATGCAGCCTGGCCTTGGGTGGGGGACAGAGGCTGGGCTCTCTTAGGTTGAAACATAAAGTATATTTTCAGTACCTTGGGAATGGTCTGTAGACATTTAGCACTTTCCATGGTGCTCAGAACCACTCAGACAGGGAAGAGTCACAAGCAGACTCTGCTGGAGCTGTGAGAGCCAGGTGGTATCACAGTTGAAGTCCCTCTTAGTCCCAGGGAGTGCACAGTGCCCAAATACACCTCCCAGATCATTAGGACACCCTAACTTCTGTGCACATTTCTTGTGGGTGAGGTCACATCGCTATTCTCCTCTGGTGTTGCCTGACTCTGGAAATGAAGAAGGAAGTTACAACAGAAAACTCAGTTTGGAGGATTTTTTGAAGAACTTGAAGTAGCACATAATAAAAATGTTAATAATATGTTGCAATCCAGTTCTTCGCCAATCAGATGGTTTTGCACCAAGAGGAAGCTGTTGCAAACACCCTGCAACCTGGTTGGTGTAATATCTAGGCTTGAGAGAACATCTCAGAACAAACTGTTCTGCTTCGACTTCCCTAGAGAACAATTAACGTGGACAGCTCTTTCCTTTTGGGCTGTGATGATTCTATAATTCAGTGTTGTTACATTTTAATCTGTTTCTGGTCTTCCCTGGAAAGCAGACTAGTCCTGGGTGATGTGAAGTATAAGAGTCAGGTTGAAGAGCAAACCCAGACCGATGGACAGACTCGAGATCCTACGCTTTTAAACAACTCCCTGTCCTCAACACATCGCTCCCCACTGCAGTAACTGTGACAAGAGGCTGGTGGCTGGTACGAGCGACCTTCAAAAGGATTAGCCAGAGACGTGTGACTGCCAGTGAATAACTCCATTACGCCTGGCAAACAGTAAATCATTCTAGTAAGATACTTTTCCATTCATTCGTTGCTTAAGAATGATGTGCAGCAAATAGTTCTTAGAAGCCTTTCCAGTTTTCCTGAGCAAAACACACACAAGGAGAGCCAATAACTTTGTCCCATTCACTTGTGGTCAGCTCACATCAACAGAGTTGGCCAAATGTTGGGAAAAATGGTGTGTGAGCACGTATCTGTGTGAGCACACACAGATGGCTTTTCATCCTAGCCCTTACATCTTCTGGTCTCCTGACCATGCCCATGCTACTGCTGGAGACAACATTTGCCTAGTGTTTTTTGTTCAGATGGAGCAATAGTTACCCTTGGAACAGCAGAGTTCCTGTGTAACCCATAGAACTAAGGATAAAATGGATAAGTAGCAAATGGATACCAGTGCCAGGATTCCCTCTGCATCTCCCTGTTCCTGCAGGCACCCATGACTTACCAAAACTATCAGGCTGCAGCTGCTGCATAACACAAGGAGCTACCATTTCCACCTACCCAAACGTGTAAATACCATACCAGAATTAAAACGAAAGAAACCAGGGACCCTGAATCAAGGTGGAAATGAAGATCCCATGTTGTGTTCCCCTCTTCCTGCCCACTCCAGATATATGAGATATCCTTCCGTGTCTTGCTCATCAGTTTGGAACAAATGCACCGAACAGTCAGAGCATGGATAAACTGGATGCTACTTGGCTAATAAGATGAAGGACCAGTGTGTCCCAAGACTGCTGCACAGGATCTTCCCTTACACGTGTGAGACCCCTGCTCAAGTCCCCGCCATCTGATCTGGAGCAGAAGCTTGCCTTCACAGACAGAGAGAGCCTATGACTTGGCTGCAGAAAAAGTGACTCTCATGTCACGGAGGCATGGCAGTCTAGCAGTTACTCTACCAGGCATAATTCAGGAGACCTTGCTTATCTCACCTCTTCCCTGTGCCCTTGAGAAACTCCATCTATCCAGCTGTGCCCACTCAACTTCACCATTACTTTTATTTTTCAGGTAATGACTGCTTACAGGTTCATCCCAAAGGCACTCTCTCTCTCGGCATGACTGAAATTCAAATATGAGCAAATGAATTTATCTTTTCAATTACACTTCAAAGTCAAAAGAGGTCACATGTATATAGACCCAAACAGAAAACCAGTGCTTCAGATTATAATGCTGTGTTTCACAGACCCATTCTGTGAAATATTGACCCATTCAGCAGCAAAAATGTTGGCATTTTGCTCAACATCATATGACTCGAGTAGTGAGGACTCGGTGCATCTCCACTTGGATTTAACAAAATATTTAACTGTATTCAGCACAAAGAGAAAGTCACAAGATTGCAAAGAACAGTCCTAGGAATGAAGCCACACGGAAGAGAAGAAGCTCTGAGTTAATGAAATGATTAACTACGCATATAGCTAGGGCACTGGCACTGTGTCATTTCTGTATATTCACAGCTGCTCTTGGCCAGTAAGAACTGGTATGAAGCGGAGGCTGCAGATTAGCTCATGTTCATGCAGAGCTAATAATTACTTTTGGTTTTGACTGTTGCAGGGAACTCCACAGCTTCCTTCTCAATCTGCATTCATACTTTCCAACCCTCTAATATGTCATGTGCCCAGAGAAATAAATTAACAGGGGGAAGGAGTAGGTAGAAATCTCATGTCTTTCATGGGTCAGAGGGATTTCTTGGAGTAACAGCAGTTTTCCTAATTTACACCTTTTCTCCACATAACCTTACCGTCCTCTCCCTTTCCTCCTGAAATCTGTGCTGTGCAGTTCTTTTCCCAGCAGCCATAATGTTTATAAATCATTCACGAGAAGCAGCTATAAGGAATGACTAACACTTTGTCTTTAAAAAAAGGCTTACAGCACTACCCCTTCAGATGCACAGGGGACTCAGGGCTCCAAACTGCCCCATGCCCTCTCTGCGTGGCAGCCTTTGAGGCCACCGAGCCTCCATGAAGACTTCTCCTTCTCAGAGAAAACCAGTGATAACCACAGGTTTTTCTGCTGGGTCCTCCCACACAGCACTAACTAGTAATTCCTGCTGACAACAATCAGACTTCTCATGTGAGTAATAACATATTAATTTGAGAGAAAAGGCATATTTAGTCATTCAAATCGGGAGCAGCCACAGCCTTCTAATTAAGGAGGCAGTTTGTTTTCTCCACACAGTTTCCTGAGCAGACAGATATCTCACGAGGCCAACAACTGGTCTTATCTACAGTCCAGCACTGGAAAAGCACAAGAAAAATGCATACCAGTCTGGACACTAAAACAAGGAAATCTGGCTTTATGTGCAGACTAACCACAAATGAGACATGATTGATTGATTACACGTCATCATACAACAAGCCTGCAGCTAATGAAGCATAATGTTGAATAGATGAACAAGAAATAAACTCCATTAAATAGCCTATAATATATGTTTTGTTCCGAGGAATTTTTCTAGACTCTTTTAAAAGCAAAAAAATTAAAGTAATACTTAATACCTGGACTGCTACAGCATATTTAATGAACACCCAAAAACTTCATAAGTATTGCAATAAAAAGAAAACAATTTTTTTTTCAAAAGCAGTTGGGCCAAGCGAATCTCATTGTCTGAAGCAGACAGGACTCCCTTGTCTCAGAATAACTCCAGGCCCTTTCTTCTCTTCAAGGTGAGCTACGAAAAGACATACAAGACCATCCCACCATGGTAGTGTCAGAAGCTACGTGGGGCAGGGAGAGTGGTGCCAGCCACTGATGAGGTGGAGACTCTAACTCCAGCCTCTCATTAGCTGATTTCCACCTTGTCAGGGACAATGCAAACCACCTCAGCCACTTCCGAGAACTAGAAGTAAACGGTTCAGCTGGGAAAACCACATCCAAACCCAGCAATGGGCTTAAGGTGACAGTGGAGGAGACAGGCAGCACCGAATATGTGGCATTAAATGGTCTGCAGGACATTGGTGACCACCTCCTGGACTCCAGCAGTACCCAGTTTGTGCCTGGCTGTGCCTGTTCACCCAAGTATCACCTGCTACTGTCCTCACAAGGATATTGTATGTTGCTTCTGCCTCCCTCTTACCAGCAATGATCATTGCCACAGATCATTTTCCCTCTTTGGACAAAAACACAGTTTCCTCAATACCAGTCAAATGCTTTTCAATCCCAAGACATGCAATTCCAAATTTCTGAAGGAAGGCAAACCATCAAATCTGAAAAAACACTAATTTCTTTTAAGCACTGATGGACTCTAAGAATCATGCTAGGACTGAAGCAAGAATGCTCATGGACATATTACGCAAGTGAAAAAGCGAAATTAAAGTATTTTCTTCTTCTGCAGCATCTCACATCCTGATGTGTCAAAGCACTTCCTGGTGCACCTCTGGGATTTGCAAATACTATTCCCTTCCAAGAGACGGAAAAGCTGAGAAATTAAAAGACGGTGTTTCTACCTACTAGAAATAACTCCTCTCAGTCACTATGAGTGAGTATGTTATATTGTGTCTTGAAATAGAAAGCATGAAGAAATGTTCACCACAACTCTCATTTTCCACAGATATGGTAAAAATGCTTTGAATAGCTCAGCTTTACAATACCTTTAAGAAATGATGGCACTCCCACAAACACATTCATAGGATCAGGCATTTCAAGCAGAGGCACCTGTTTTGTTTTCCTCTAAAAATGTTCTCTGCAAAGTTTTTCCATTGTTTCTGTTGGAGTTGGAGTAACTATTTTTGCAGGTGCTCAAATGGCAAATACCTCCCTCGACTCTCCCAATTTCTGAAAATCTCAGTAATAATTATAAAGGATAGAATGAAACAATGGAGCTATTTTTCTTTCTTTAGCTAGTGAGAATCTCAGAGACAGATACATGTGAGGTGCTCCCAGCTGCAAACGAGCAGCTGGACTTTCAGGGACTCCAGCCTCCTGCCAATCTCATTTTCTACCTCCAACTTCCTGCACATCACCTGCTCCCTTGCTTTTGCCCCCAGAAGACAAATGCCCACCTTCACCCCTTTGAAATTAGCCAGTGTGGAAGGAAATAAATGAAGCCATGAAAACTTTGACATGCGACTGACAGAACTCCATTCATCTGCCTCCAGTAGCTGCTCTTAGAAAGCACAGTGGTGTCAAAGAAAGAAGAGCTTCCAGAGGACCTCTGGACAGCATGGACTGTGCTGAGGGAAATGTGTACATTCCTGCATGTCACCAACAGACTTGATAAAACTTATTCCTATGGAAAGTCTTCTCTGTCATAAAATGGCAGAGGGTGATAAAACCCTTCCCTTTCTTTGGAGTTTCTCTACATTGCAATTTTGATAGCACTGACCTGTTGGTGCATTCTTCCTGTTATTGCCATTAATAAAAGAGCACAAGATCATTACCTCCTAGTGACTGTGCTGACTCTGTAATAGTAGGTTGTGGTGGCTCGATGTGATGGGAAGTCACTCTGTTACTCTTGCATGATGTTTAATATTAGTTTTATAAAAAGCATCATTGCTGTTCACGTCCATTTATGCTGATCACTTCATACAGCAGCATTTCGACCACAGAGGGCAGGTAGAAAGAAGGAGGGCGTACAGAAAGAAAGGAAGGAGACAGTGTGTTTGCATATATACAATTTCTAGGGAATCTTCTATTAACCCAAAGAAGACAATCCTTAGGATCAGAAAAAGAGTGAAAAAGTAAATTACTACTAAGATTTAAGATACTTATTTACCACGGCCCACCTGAAATAATTTCAGCTACATTTTTCACTGTTGGAGCCAAGTTAAAATACTTTGGCTGGACTGGCTTTATTAGGAGCTTATGAATTAAATTGAGAATGAATGCTTTAGTAGAGGTTTTCTGGCATCAAAGGACTCACTGCAATAAGCTTTCTTGGGCTAAGCTGAATTATTAATGTCGATTATATAAGAGTACCATTCACCTTTCAAATGCTGAGGGTAATTAGGAATCGCTCAGCAGAATAGCTGGGGAGAAATCACTCGAACAACTTTCTTATGCAGATCCTTTGAAAGAAAAAAAAAAAAATTAAAACCCTGCAAGAAAGGCTGCTCTGTTAATATGTATGCTTTCAGCAGATTTTAAAAAGGAAAAAAAAAAAAAAGAATTATTATTTTCTCACAAATTGCGTTTGTAGTTAAACATTCACTCTTGAAATGGAATGTGTTTTCAGCACGATCGCGCTAGAAAGGAAATGGAGACGTCGCTCTGAATGCTTAACAATACACTGAGCTGCTTGCTTTTAATAAAAATCTCATTTCACTAACATCATTCTGCTGAGAAAGATGTGTTGAAATGCTGGAGAGCCACCGAACTAACGCCACGGTATTACATCATCACTATTAAATATTCTTCTTTGTGCATTCACGGCATGTTTCCATGCATTTGATGCAGAAGTGAAAATGGCAGTGAGCTAACGCACCTCAGCGTCCCCTTCAGCGTTAATCAAGCTTCCATGATGCTAAATGCCTACAGGGTTACATCCCTGACCCAGGCCACAACGCTCCACCAAACTTTATCTCCTACAGGCAGGAGGTATCAGTGAGCACCCGATGCAGGGAACTCGTGAAGCACAGTCACACACAGGGCAATTAAAGGCTGACTCGAGGCACGCTCATTTTCCAGAAAACGTTTCTCTTAATCTCTGAAAGATAAAAAAGGACAGCAATAAAATGCATGAATTAAAAAACTGCTTGCTTTTAAAACCGCCCTGAATGATCAGAGCCTCAAATAAAATGGGAGCTGGGGCCGGATTCTGCACCAGCAGGTGATGCAGAGCTGAGCTGAGCCTGCCTCACCCCACCAGTGGAACCTCACCACTGGCATGGAATCTGGGGACTGAAAAAGCCCCCCAAAAGCAATCCCCACTCCTCCTACCCACAGTCTTATATGCCCTTGTGTTTTCCCGGTCCCTGTGCCTTTCTCCCCTCACTACCTCATTGCTCTTTCCCTCCTGATTGATAGGAGCTTGGTTGAGCTCTGCTCTAACAGCCCCACCTTAGGCCCTCCCACTGCCATGCCATGTCTCTCCCCTTCTCACCCCAGCCACTTTGGGACTACATTTGGGGGCATATTTTTTTTTAAACAAAGAACCTTGTCATGAAATGAAGATCAGTTTGCAGTCAGTGTAGTATAGGGAAGCCCAAGTGGGTCATCTCTGCTTCATTCATCCATCTCCCCCGAGGTGTGGGGAAAGGAGGAGGTCTCCCAGCCACCATCGGAACAAGGGTACAGACATGACAGACAGACTCTGGGAGGGGGGCGCAGAAGAAGGGGGCCCTTGCTTTAGATTTTTTAATTTAGACATTCTTTAGGAAAATAGGAACGAGGCATGGTTTATTTGAGCACTCTCCTGTTTGCCCTACCTTTACAAAATTCTGCTTCTTCAGGCCATTGTTTGTGCCAGGAGAATCAGCCCATTGAGCACAGGGTCTCTGGATGCGGTGAAATGTGGATGTGGCTCCTGTTGCTGCCAGTCATGCCTTGGCAGGAGGGTTGCATGTACAGTAACTGATCCCTCGGGACTTCATCTTCTGGCTCCTTCGCCAGCAGAATAGTGAGACACATAATACACACTTGCAATGTGATACTTTAACAAATCTTTTGCCATCTACATCTTTATAGGCTTCACCTCCGCTACGTGGGCTCACGCGTGCAAGAGTGACAAGTTACAGGCTGCCCTGCATCAAATGGACAACTTCGCTGCGAAGGAGCGGGATCTGAGAGACGTAACACTGCCCCTTTCCCTCCCGTACAGACCAAGTACTCCTGGTCCCTTCACAGGACAAAAAAGCACATTTGCATTTACCAGGTCGGTGCCACCTCAGAGGGACTTAGGACAAAACTCCAGACCTAAACTTCAGTCGCACTGGACAAATGGAGGTTTCATTCCAACCCCGATTTGAGGATTCTTCCATGTCATCTGCATTCAAACTACAACTGAATCCCAAGGCAGTCTATTTTCCCTCTGGTTTGAAAAGAAGGGGTTTAGGGGTTGGTTTGGGGAAACAGGAGAAGAGTCTTGTTATTCGGATTTGGGGGAGGAGAAGGGGTTGGTTTGTCTACAGCAAAAGCAAACAAGCCAACAAATGAACACAGCCTTTCTTTCAGACGATCATGCAGACGATGGGATAAATAAAAGCACAGGAACAGGACTCCATAAGGGTGCCTGCTCTGGCAGGTGGTGCTGGAAGGGGCCTAGGAAGGCTGTGTGTCCCATCCGCAGCAGCAGCCCTGTGGCACACAGAGAGGACAGCCTGGTTATCAGGCAGTTAAGCCAGTCCCACATAGAGAACCAGAACATGCAGAGCAGCCCAAGCTCCTTAGCTTGAATTTGGTTGCAGGACCCAAGGACATATAAGCCAGCTGATGATGTTGCTGCTTTCATAGTGATGTCCTTGTAATCTGACTAGCTTACCCTAGCAGATAATAAATTAGGGGATGTGCTGGCCAAGTACATGCATAGGAAGAATACCTTCATGCTTGCTAACCTCAGTGCTGGCTCTGCCAGGTTAGCAATGTCCTCACTGTGGGAACTTTCTCTGTACCATTTACTGCAGGGCAGACAAAACATTTCAACTAAGTTCTCCCAGCTTTTACCACACAAGATCACCTCCAAGGAGCGAGTTTCACTTTCCTTAGTGTGCCATACAACTGTGTGACCTTTCTTGGGAGAACACTCAGGCTGGTGTCATCAAGCAGAAGAGAAATCACCAGGAAGGGAACAGCTCCAGGCGTGTGCTCTGCCAGGGCAGCTGGGGAAGAACCTGCTCCTCGAATAAAGCCAGCCTTCAAGTCCCTCTCATCCTCTCCTACATGCACTGAGAATTGCAGCTGCTCGGGGAAAGGACAGTTTGGCCCTTAATTCATCAGCTTATCTTTCAGTTGAATATTCATATGAATATTCATGATGAATACCCATCCGTTCAACTTTCAGTTGAATATCAATTCAATATTCATATTGCCTAAGCACTCAGATAAGCCAGACTGAAGTATGAGATATCCAATTTCTTGTTTCGTTGAGAACATTTTGAGTATGTTGGAGATGCTCCACAACCCAGCAATAATTTGGAAACTGGGACATGGGGCAATTATGCCACCGAATACAAGTGGCAAGCAGCCGAACAGCCAGCAACATCGCTCAGCTTTCACCAAGCAACACAGGAGAGCAATCAAAATCAGCATTATCCAGAGCCAAACACCAAACAGCCCTAAAAGTAAAGAATAAAAGAAAGAACAAAGCATGCCACAAGCAGCAGGCAACCTTGTTCCATTTAACCAATCTCTTAAAAAAGCCATCAGATAGGAAATTACAAGACAAACCAAAACATTCTTGTGAATGATTCCACTGTCAGCAAAAGCCAAATGTAAAGGAAAAGACACAGGCTAGAAAACCCAAGATGAGCTGTACTAGGGTCATTATCCCCCTTACTTCACCATGGCACAGCAGGGAATATTCCCTTAAAGCTCACAGGGTGATGGGAACATACCAAGTGTCTGCCAAATGCCAAGCGTGCTGCTTCCAATGCAGCAGTGGCCCCCAGCTCCCTTCCCATCAAGGCCCTTGGAGGTGGCACAGCGCTGGCCCATCCCCACAGCACCGGAGAAAGAAACTGTTCTTGTGAATGGAGACCCTGTGTCCCAGCAGGGCACAGGGTCTGGTAGGGGTCCTCGCTACACCCCACAGCCACCACGTGGCCTGAAACAAACCATTTTTTCTACCTCCACCTTCCTGCTTGATCTTCTCAGATAGAGTTCTGTGGCCTAAGGGCTTCCTCTTCGGATTTGGCATCAAACTAAACGTTTCTACATGAAGCAGGACTTTTATTCATGTCACTGGCACAGCATCACTGGAGAGCTTTGCCAGTAACTTTTCTTTCAAAAAATGAATCTTACACTGCTCTCTTCCATCTAGGGTGGGGCAATGTTCCATGGTTCATCTTGATAAGGAAACCCTGATCTCATTTGTGACATTGCTTTTCTCATGTAGTACTAATAATCACGACAGAGACAAATCTGCTCCTTAAGAAACAATTGACATTATTGGGTGAGTGTAGCATTTGATGACCTGAGATCTTTCCATAGATAGACAAAAATGCTGCAGATGAATCAGCTCGCATTGATCATTCACAGTTCATGATTCCCCTCTCCAGGGTCAGTACTTTTCCTGCCTTCAGGTCCGCCCTGTATTCGACCAAACATGTGAGAAAAAACAAGTGCTGGCTGTGAAATTTCCAAGTTGAAGACGTTTTCTCTGTCTCTGTTGCTAAAAAAAGCCCTGGTGCTTCCACGGTTTGTTACAAACTCTTCATGATTCCTAAGAAACAAATGGTATCCACATTCATGTTTTTTCATTTCCCTGTTTCAAGTTCAGACACAGCGTTGCCAAAGTGCTCCTTCCCACAGAAGGTAAATGCAAAGTGTGAGTTGTATGCTCCCCAGTGGTTGTTAATAAATTAAATCAGCAATAATTGTCCAAAACAGATGCTTGTAAAGATCATATTACTTTTGGCTTCATCTCCCTGCCTGAGAACGCTATTTTATAATAGGCAGTTGCAGTGCAAACGACAGTAGTTGTCTGTAGCTGTTGTCTGTGTTAACTTAACAATACATACTTGATAAGCCAATGCTGCCGGTTAGGTGAGGAAAACACTCACGTGCTTCTCATTGTGTGCAATCTAATCAATACATAATTGCCTCACTACACAATAGAAGTAGTAGGATGAATGTAAATAAGCTCCCTTCTCTCATGCATTCACTGCAAATGGCTCTTTCAAGAAACAAATTCTGCTACATTTGAGGGAAAGAAGAGATTTAAGCAGTGAAGTCCTCAAAATAGCAAAGAAGGCTGATAAACTCCAACCTTCTTTTGCTTTTCTGCCTGAGTTTGGGGAACTAAAGATTTGAAGCTCTCCTTCTGGAGCATGGCATCTCCTCACTCCCACTCCCCTCAGCTCAGCCCTTTTACTGAGCACACCCTTGTGTGCCCCAGCTTGGGTTGGGTCTTCATCTGAATTTCTGTGTGTTTTTGGCTGCACCTATTGCCATTCACGACCTTTCTTCTCCCTTGCGTCCCAGCAGGGATTTACCCCTTTAAACAGAATATCATTGGAGGGAGAAAGCAAAGTCTCTTCCTCCCCAGCCCCTCACCTGGAGTCAGTGGCAGGTTGTCCTCATGCGCTGCAACACTGCTTCTGCCAGAAGGCTTTGGAGCCTCTTCTCCCTCAACAGAAATACATTGGATTGATGGGGGCCTGCTACCAGTCACAGCCCCTGATGGTAAAAAAAGCTCAGCGACCACGAAGCAGGTAAAGAGCCACGAAAAGGAGCACAGTAGGGCTGGCCTCCAGAGCTCCTGCAACACCTGACTCCTTAACGCGTTTGGTTCAAGGAATGGGCATCTTTGAATCTGAGGCAAACTCTTTCAGGTCTGAGGTTTTGAATATTGCTACGGCTTTTGCTCACACCCTGCTTAAGCTGTAGAAAGTGATGAGCCACGAGAGAAGGGAGTCTGGGGGTCTCCTCTGGGCTCTGGTCTGCTGTACCACCGCACTCCAGCACAGCAGTAATAAACCCAAACCGGCAATTCAAGGCTAAAGTCAAACAATTAAAGCTGATTAAATTGCCCAGATTAACTTGGCCACCTGCAAGACAGAAGTTCACACAGCTCTCATTTGAGGACAGCCAGAGCTATTACTCCCCTCCCCTTCTTCATGGCATTTTAACTACTGAAAAAAACAAACAATAAAGTTCACCCTGGGTTCACAACAAAAGGAAAAAGTTGCACTTGTCAGTGAAGCTTTTCAAGCAAGGTGTAACAAATGCTAGTAATTTTTGAAAACCAAGATGGAAAACATGTCACTGGCCCACCCAAGATAAAAGATTAACATACATTTTTTGAAGTGCAGCCATATTTTTCCACAGTGCCTAAGAATGCGGGGTGTACTGTTTGATTTCTGATTTCAGCACCTAAGGAACCCTGCAACCAAGAACTCAATCAGTCTGGAAGGAGAGCAGTAAATGAGTACCTACCTTCAACCACCATCAGAGATACAAGACAGATAGATGCCAAGTCACCTGTTTCCCATGGAAGAATGAAATATTTTCAACTACTGACTCCCACCTAGCTTTCACATCCTAAAATAAGTAGGGAAATTTCCTGGAGTTTCAAAACTCTTCCCATGACAATTCTTCTTTAATGTGCTAATCTACCCATTAGTTCAAATTCACATCTCTGCATCAATTTACTCATACGATGATAGCGCCTTCCCCACTAACTTTTCCCATCCTAAAACTTCCAACACAGCCCCCAAACTGCTCCTGCCAAAATATCTCACGATAGAGAAGCGTAAACCACTAAAAGCCAAGTCTTGCTGACATCACCTCACTGACACGGCGGCACTCTCAACACCTCAGCGCGCAGATGAGGAAATGTTTGTCAGGGAGTCACCCCTTGCAAGGCAGACCCAGGGAGTGTGTGCTTCTGTTCACTGACTTACCGAGATGAGCTGGTGTCCCACATTGGAATGAAAACCCGGTGTTAGATGTCTTTGGGCTATGCCTCTGTCTGACTTCGAGATGAGGTTATGACCCTATTGCCTAGGTGAGAGGCCATTTGGCATCATAGGTAGGAGCTGTGGGAACAGCATGAGCCTCCAAACATGGAATATTAAGTCACCATTAGGTTATGTGGGTGGTAGGAATCTTCCACAGGTTAAAGCAAAGTCCTGTTATCCTTTAAAATCCTTCGCTTGAGTGGGACCTGGAGTCCACAAGACAATCTCTGTGGAAAAGCACCTATCAGTTGTCATTAGCATTGCTCACAGCCTAACGGGCACAGAAGTGACAGGCACTGAATAAAAGCATTTTTAAATACATATCTTCTGCTTTAGTCAAGATTTATTGCAGAGATTATACATGATTGCTCCAGTTTTCCTTTAGAGAACCATCACTATGAATCAGCATCCAACAGGCCCCTTCATACTAAATGTTTAGTTGGCAAGAGTTAATAATTGAATGAAATCATTTCTATATTTAAGAAGGGAGCAGAATATAGATTTGCAGACAGATAGTGGACAGGGTGACTCACTGTGCTATTTCTCCTTCCCTAAACCCTCTCCCTTCCTTTTCTTGGTTCTTATACTGTGTTACTCACTGCCTAGAGCTGGCTGAAAGGAAAAAAGCCATGGAAAATAAGAGGATTTGCTCCTGTTTACCTTCCCCCACTGCAATAACAACTGCCTAAGTAAGAATCAAAGCCAAGGACTGAAAGGAGCCTGAAGCCAAGTCTGCTTGGAGGGCAGGACCCAGACAAATCTTAAAATCTCTCTGCTAGAAAATGACTGCTGAGGTACAAGAGAAACAGGAGGACGATGACCTTGTACCTTCACAGTCTGCTTTCTCCCATGCCACAGGAGAAAGCACTTATAAATACAGCTTCAAAGAGTACAACCTACCAGTCTTACATCTTGTTTTCTGGGTAGAGAGCCTTTCACCACAGGTGTCAGATCTCCTTTCCCGCCTAAATTACCTTGGCCATTTTATTTGCACCGTAGTAAGCTCCACAAACCTGAAAACACAGACCTTCTTTAACAGAACAAACACTTTTGTTATTCTTTCTATATAAACTTCAAATAACTTGACACAAAAAATTTAAAAGGACCCATTAAGACAAACAATCCAACTTCAGTGAATTTTTGATAAATCCTGGCCAATGGAAGACCATATTATGGTCAATTAAAATACAATGCATTTTTCAATATTATTATAGACTACTGACTCCATAATCACAACTATATATTGTCCCAAACCCACATTTTAGGAGAAATCTTTTGTTGGCCTTTTGTTTTGGGGTTCCAAGGCCTGTGCCATACTGAAGACAACTTAATATTTCAAGGATAAAATTCCTCTGATTGACATTCTTGCTCAGGTCTATTCAAAATGCTGGAACAATTAGCTTCAGATATCTCTTGTGCTCCCTGGCCATAGCTCACCTTCACCCTTCAGTTCAACACATTCTCCTCAAATTCCAGCTCACCTTCTAAAAGAGAGAAATTCACTTTTTATAGGATGATTATTAATTTAGATGTGCTGTCTGAAACTGGTATGGTAATTTATATTCTCTCTGAAATCTTTGCCACAGTAAAAGCAAGAGCAGTCCTGATTTTGGACTGTCATTGCCTGAACAAATATTGGTAGAAAGGGTAAATGGATCATGAAGAACCATGTGTTAATTGCTTCAGAAATCAATATGCTCAACTTGAATATCCCCGAGCAAAGACTGTCCTTTGTTATGTCAAGCCACAGATATTTTGTGTTCGCTTGCTTTTTCCCCAGCTCTGAATTCACCACAGACTTACTTCTCTTCTGTTCCATTTGTGGTTATGATCAAAGCTTAAATGCAATAAATATCGGTGCAAATGGACACAATGGCATTGAAAGAGTTTGGGGATTAGTCTGACAAATCAGCTACTTTAGCTCCAGACATGGCAATTTTTATTTTTTTTTAAAACAGTGTTTTCTTAACTGCTGGAAATTTAAAGCCTTACTTCTGTACCCAACCATTACAGTACTGGCCAGACAGCTTCACACACGATACCTGTTGGGGGGTTTTATTTCTGTTCTACTGCTCTGCCCTGCTGCAAAGACACTTGCCATTTTCAATTCAGGTGAAGCAAAAGTAAATGTTAACATTTTTAGGCAGCCTGTGAAACTCTGTCCCCTTGCATTTTCACCATAATCAGAGTACCTAATGTATGCCTGGTTTAAGGCTAAACCAGGCACTGAATTAAACTGACTTATTTTAAGTTGCAATGGTATAATCAGCATCCTTAGGTTTTCTCTTGCTCCTTCATAAAGGCCAGATGCTTTTTCTGTTCTAATTTTGTGATAACTTTAAAACCATTTACTTTTCCAAGTGTATCTTCATAGAAAAAATGTGCTGGACACAAACCTTTCACGGAAATAATCTCAGAAAAGCTGTTAGTCTCTTCGGTCACAGATGGCACATCCTTCATCAGGTCCAAGCATTAGCTTTGGAGGACATGCCGTAAGACAACTGGGCACTGCTCCCTGTCTCCTGGACATCAGGTTTTTGGATAACTTTCACTTTGTTGTTCTTGCAAAGGAATAATCAAGACCATCTCCCAGAAGCAATACACCTGCCCATGGCCTTTGTAGGACATGAATCTCATACAGTTCCCTACATTTGCCAGCTGGACAGGAGGAGAAAACAAGAAGTACTGTGCTTGCCGCGGTGCACATGGATCCTTCTTCTGCCATGCCGTGTCCATAGCTACATCCAATCCTTTCATCACATGGGGCAGCTGAGCAGATGACAGCAACTTCAGGGGCTCTGTCAAATGGCCGGTTCACTCATGTACTTGACCAAATTACCAACACTTCCTGGCCATTACTGGGATGAGCAAAAATGAGATCTCATATCAAATTATTTTAATCTCCATGTACAGGAATAAAAACTATGTGATACGCTGCTAAGCACAGGAGAACGTTTATCATGCCATAACTGTAAATGCCATGTTGGTTTTGTATCACTGTGCGCCTCATTATTGGAGCAAATGAGGCTCGGGTAACATCGGCTGCCACATTCCAGCTGCTTTTTGAAGCGCCTCCACCTGTTGCTTTGCCCTTCTTGGACCCCAAGCAGTTACATTTAATAAATCCTTGTCGTACCAGAGGAAGATCATTGTTGAGCAGCTCCTGTCACACATATAACGTTCACAGGATTTACATAATTTTCACTCAACAGCTCCTAGGGTTGGGCTGCAAGGAGCCTGCCCTCCTCAAGGTTCCTATGTGGCAACCAAAACTAAGTAAATAAATAAAAGAGGAAGAGAAGAGAAACCCAGCTTTCTCAGGGTCCAAAATAACATCAAGAATGCATCTTGAGGGACTCCACCCTCTGCCCACAAGTGGAAGAGGAAGAGTCATTCTCTCTTCCCCTCCCTTACCCGTAATGGTTGAACATTTGCTCCGCTTTCCTGGCAATAGATTTCAGGAGAGAGATTTCTGTCCTTGGACATCAATTAGTGCCCACAAGCACTGACCCACAGTGTGTTACACACCTGCACCACAAGCCAGTCTGCATGTGAGGTCACCTCTCAGCTGCAGAGCAGGATGCCACCTCCCTCGAGATGGTCTACACAGCAGGAGTTGCCTCTACAGCTATTGTACAGCAATGTTTCAGGGACTCCTTAGCCAAAATGATTTGTCTTCAAAGATACAGGCCTTTGAAGGGTAGACATCACTTGTGAAGAACAACTATAAAAATATAAGCTTTACAGCTGTCTCATTATGTTTCACCCATTTCATCCTACAACTGCCCCAGCTGTAACACATTTCTGCTTCTCCTTCACCTTTCTGGCTATTGTTTTACTACCACGTCTGTCACTGCAGCTTTTGACAGATGCTGCTGCAATCTTCTTGCTGTAAACTCCCATTAATTTTAACATTGACTTTAATAAATAAATTATATCCCTTAGCATGCTCAAAAGCCCCTCTTTGGTCGCCGACTTTTCTGCTTAAATAAGTCTTGAGAATTTTTTGCAAAACATCTGGACATTGCTTCATCACAATTCTTCCTTCACAGTTCTATTCTACTTTTACTTCACACTGCAGCTTTTCTGTTCTTTTTATTTACATGCTATGCTGGTTAATTGCTCGGTTTTCCAACAAAACAAATACAGAAATGGCAGTTGGAAGGGACTTCTGGTGGTCTCTATTCCAGGCCCACAACCGGAGCAACACTATCACCAGTGCTCGACCAACTCACCCATGACTTTGTCCAGCCACGCCACGAGAACCTCCCCAGAGTTCTCTTTGCATTGCCTTGGGGTACCAGGGTGCAGTGCTCCACATCCTCCCAGCCCCCTAATCTCCTCCCAGCAGCCATTTTTAACTTCAACTGATCACACGTCTGCCGGGGGGCAAGGGAAAGGAAAGGGAAGATCGACAAAGATGCACACCCAAGTGTGCTCTGGACCCAAGCACGTACCCCAGAAATACTGCACTCCTTGCAAGCTATGAGGGAAAAAAAAAAAAAAAAGAAAAAAAAAGACCAGAGCAGAGGCAAGCAAACCCACCTCTGCAGTGTGACCCGGCTGAGGAAGGCCACTGGAAACCATAAGTACTGACTATTCTTTCATATAGTTAGGAGAAGAAAAACAATTCTCTTTATGTACTAGCGGAAGGTACAGAAATGCTCGATTGCTAGGCAGACTGGCAATCCACAGGATGCATCCACAAGGCCAAAAGAAACACGGTGTGGGCCACTGGCCCACTATATGGGCTACAAAAGCATTACAGGCAGGGGCCCACAGAAAAGCAGTGAAGCTCATCAGTGACAGAATTGTTCAGGAAGTTTAACAGCGTTCTACTGAATGCTTTGCAAGCCATTTGCTTTGTTAAAGCAAGCAAGCAAGCTTTCAGAGCAGGGTAACAACTGTATAAAATGCGTGAAAGCCAGCTAAATAATTTCAATAAAATTGGAGCAAATAACACATTGTGTAACAGCAAGCAAGAAAATAATTTTACCTATGAGAAAAATCAAGAAAGGCTCTGTGGGGATTGTATGCACGATCCCAGAAATAACTGGAAATGAACAATGAAACAAGTTCATTCCTGACACGGTTCCAAAGGAGCCAGTGAAGAAAAAATGCCCTGGGGAAAAATTTGGCCCTGTTGGAGTGTTTACACAGACAGTGCAAATATTTTGATCAACACCTAAGAGAAACACGCTGAAAAGGGAGGTGCAATTTAACTCCAAAAGGTAGAATGTGTCTTTTAGTAAAGGAGATGCACACTGCCAACCTTAAGAAACCCAACCTTACGTGACTTCCAAACATGATGTGAATCCCCAATAAGTGATATGCCTCAGCCTCTGTTTTAAACCACTATCATGTTATTGAAACTATACTAGCTTAATGTGAATCACTCTCAGTTGACACTGAGGTAAACAAGAGCAGTTCAGATATAAAAAATATAGAACCAAGCTCCCTCTCTGTGAACTATACATTGGAGAAGGATGGAAGAAGTCAGCTCCCAACCTGAAAAGCTGAGACAGGCTGATTAACATCCCTTTATGAAAAAAAAATATTTCTGCCTGATGGAACAACCCAGATCAGATTAACCTTATAGAAGCAAACTGCCTGCTGAGATGCAATCCAAATAAATGCTGTTCTTCCTATATTTGTTTCTGGTTTTGGCCACAAACTCAGAGGATCTTGAGTAGATTTCATAAAAGTGAGTTGTACTGGGAAAAAAAGAAGGAAAAGGCTGTTTAAAAGCTTCCCAAAATGGACAAATTGATTAAGAGCTTTCACCTGGTGGTGATCCACAAACTGTTTCTTATGGAGTCTACAAAATTGTTATACAACAGCAAGCACAGTTATGGATAGCGGGACCCACAGATGAACTCAAAGGAAATTTGCCACTTGGATCTCCTGGCATTAATCTGTGTTTGGGCAGGAACACCTTCTGCCCCTCAGGATTCCCCAGCCATTTCTACCACATAAAACTAGAAACATTTTCTACATCTACAGCTAAGCCCACGTGATTGCCATCATCCCTTTCCTTTGCCGAGTCTTAAACCACCACTGGAAGAGGTAAATATTCACCCTGTGTTTTGGCGTGAGTAACAAAGCACAGTGGGCTGCTAAATTCAAAATAAGAGGATGTGACTTACCAGGAAATGCAAACAACTTCCATTAACACTTAGGAACTGCTTTCAAAGGCTTGGCTTTCAGAGGCTGGGGAAGTTGATGCCAGCAGGTAGAGAGCACAGCTTCCACTCGTGTTCCTTTCCCCTTAAGACTCTTGCTTGCACACACCAGAACTGCTCTGTGAACCAACGGCAGCGATCCTCCTCCCCACCCTGGTCCCTGCTGCAAAGAACCTCGTTACTGTCAACTCAACACCATGCAGGGCTGAGCACTGTCAGTAGAAAATGGTACCGTGCTGGGGCTAACCCAAGTGGGAGACAACCACTTGGTTATTCCAGAACCATCATTTGCGATGGACTGCTTTATAGAAAGTTTTTATCTAAATTAATTCCCTTTCCTGATGTGAATAAAAAGTAAGAAGTTGCTTCACAAGCTTCTGGACCACCTCCAGCGATGAAAGAAATGGCAAGTTTCAAACTCTCTGTTTGTCTTTGATTAGTTACTACCACCACTGAAAAACAACCAACCAACCAACGCACCTCACCCTACTGATCAGCTTACCTTGTTACAACGTGAGAGATATACCCCTGTGGCCTGTATGGGGTTTATAACACACAACAGTTAGAGCCTCTGCCACTGTATAGCTGGAAATACTTGTCACTTGTTGTGCCATTACCAAGAGCTTGGACTGGGGAAAAAGATCCAGTCCACTTTAAAAAAAAAATATGCTTCAGCAAGTTTTTATTAGCAGTTCTCTTTAGAATTCCTTCCACTATTTTACTGCTGTTTCCATTGGTTTTTATTAATGACGTTATTTTCAAAATGTCCATTCCTCCAGACCACACAAAGCATCTTCCCTTTCAGAGCACCACAAATTCACTTATTCCCACAGCTCCCTCCCCCAAGACAAGCAGCTGAATGTCCCAATTCTGCCAAAAGCGGGGGATGGGCCAAGCAATACCTGGCTGAGATGCCAATGAGGAGAATTTTGCCTTGGGTGCCTTCAGGAAACACAAAGCAGGTGGACACAGCATGGTCAAACGAGGAGACCTGGCAGTGGCACAGGTGATGCCGGGAGGGAGCCCAAAGCACAGTCCCCTTTAATTTCAAAGAGTATCAAAGGTGTCTCTCTGACAAGGTCCTTAGTACTTCTGTCTCCTTTGCAAGTGATAAAGGACAATTGTAAGCCTGTAGAACTTAGGCACAGTTTAAAAGAGCCCAAGATGACAGAGGATTTATCAGCATAAAGGTCAGGCTAGATGGAAACATATTATTCTCAATTTAGTTGCAAAGTTTTCCACTCAAGAAGCCTAGCATCCAGCCTCCCACCTAACCTTTTTCTATTAAAAAATAGGTTTGGAGTCTTTTGTCTGCATGCCAAGCAAAACAAACTTCAGGAGCTGATTTTTTTTTCATAAATCATGATAGCATCACTCCGCAGAAAAGCAAAGCAGCTTGGGAATTTCAGGGCTTATCAAAAATAACTGTGTCCAGAGCTCAGTCCTGGGGAGGGGCACGACAGCCAAACCCAGCTCCGGAAGCAGAGGTGGTCAGAGATTCCCCACAATTAATCACTTAGAGCATATTTTGAGAGGCACATGCAGCCAGTCCCAGGTTTACCTGCCCTCCTACACTGTAGATTGCACAGATTAATCTTAGGAGGAGTCCAGAGGGTAAAGGATCTGATGTCAGTTTTATACATGCTTTATACAGATTTGACCAGATAAATCAAAGTGGCCAATTTCTACAGTAAATTTAATATTGTTTTCGTACAGCAAGTGTATATATATTTCTAGTGGGTTTATGGAAAGAGCTGTAGCGATAACAGATTTCTTAGTTTATGAAAGATGTGACAAAATGGCATTTCAGTTCCAACTAGGAAAAAAAATCTAGCTTCATTTTAAAAGATGTTGAAGAAGTTCAAGTGAACCATACTTAAGACCAAACAAAAACCATTTTCATTCCAGCCATTCAAGAATATTTTATTACCTGTCACATTGAAGAAAATTGCAAAATAAGACATTTCCAACTAAAAAAATCCAAATATTTTATTTTGAAACTCTAAGAAGATTTTTTAATGATTCTTTACTGAAGCTTTTTCCTAAACAAAACACTCAAATTTAGAAAATGCATTACAGAATCAGGTATCTTTACCCCTTCCTCTCCAAAGAACCTTCTTAAGGCTTTGACTCCTATGACATCAGAGCCCCCCACTAGAGGTGATACGCAGCATCCCTCTCTTTTACAGGAGGAGGGAATTAAAAAGGAGGCCCGGTTACATGGAAGTTACATTTTGCCCAAGATCAGGCAGCAAAAGCAAAGCAGACTCTAGCACCCAGCCTGGCCTGTGTTAAGAAGCAGTAGTCTTCACTGATCAAAAGGCCCTACAGTACGCAAGAGCTTTACGTGTTTTTCTTCTCTTTTTTTATTTGCTCGACTTCATGTCAAATGTGTTGGCGGAGATCAAGGAGATGGGCTGGGAATCTACATACTGGACATCTTTGTGCCTCAGGTCTTCCTGAGAATTCTACAACCAAAGGAAGTTCTAGAAAATAAAGAGAAGTTGAGATCTACGCACCTGAATCTGTAATTACATTTTCTAGAGCTCTCACACAGGTCTGTAGTGCAGGCTCCGAACCCTTGACAAGCACCACAGTGAAGATGCACTGCGCTGGAGGTGTTTTGGAGCATCTTAATACCACCTTCATGGGCTTCAAGCAGAAGCTTAAACACATGGCCACAAGGATCTTATTGCAACTACCTGTCCCATTTAAGCTTTGGGACTATGGGCTCAGGGGCAGAAATCACAACATGGCACCAGAGATTTTTATGATTGCTTTCATCTCACCACTTTTTTTTTTTTTTGGTAAGTTTTTTCAATGTAGCAATTAAAAACTGAGCAGGAAAAATAACTGAATTGAAACCATGACAAGCCTGGTGTGTAAGCACTTCTGAAGGTCTGTGGCGTGGTTCACATGGGATTGGTTCAGTCTCTCCATTGTTCGGCTGCAATTTTTAAGAGCAGCTTCCTGGGGGGAGCCCAGATTTACGGGCCGGCCTTGACCACAAGGCTCCCAAGCCCAGCAAGCCATCACTTGCCCTGCCGAACACAGCACCGGCGCCGGCAGGAGCAGGGATGGTGTAAAGCACTGCTCAGCAAACGGGGCTGGGATCTGCCAGACAGATTTGCTAGAACAGTCATTGAACAGCAACAAGCCACGATGCCAACAGCTGAACTTTTCTTCTGGTTTCTTTTTGTTAGTTTGTTTGTTTGTTTTTAGTTTGAGCCCATTTACAGACTGCTTCAAGAAATATTCCCTGTTCATTTTATTACAAACCAGCCAAGTTTACTCCAAAATGACTCACACTGTCACCGAGGGAGAAGGTACAATCTGCCACATGTGTCAGAGAAGGCCTATGAGGTAATTTCATTCTCTCCCCATATGAAATCTATTATATCCTCATATAATGAAAAAGCAAGGATGTAGGTGGCAATCCCCAGATGAACACAAAAATGAGAAAAGCTCTGGTGGATTGCTAATCATGTTTTGAAAAAAACCAAATGTATTTCAATTATGGTGCACAATTCTTTGCATGGAAAGTAGGTTTTTCTCATCTGCAGCATCCGCATAACATTTGGCAATAACAGTGACAGCCAGGATTCATACGCGAGTGCATCTCATTTCTGCTGCTGACATTTTATGAAGAGTTGAACTGCCCAGGAAATTCAGGTGCCATGAAGGGTAGGCAGCCACATATAACATGTCTTTTGCTTCCTGTGTAGTTCCATTACTCTTTGGTACAGTTCCAGATGATTTGAAATCCAATCTTGCTCACCAAGATTCTGGACCCTCAGCATCTGAATTAAGCACTCACAGATGTTCCCTTTGCTCTACTCCTTTTTGCATGATGGATCCCCTCACTGCAGGCTCTCCACTGAGGTGCAGTTGTTTTCTCACTTCGAAAGGAATTTCAGAAGCCATTTCAGTCCATCTGCGGAATTTTCCATCCATGTGTTGTTATTTATTTGCATTGTCACCACCCACCGGAGGCCAGTCATTAGCATGGGCCCTACTATAAAGGTACTGATGAAACTTGTATGGTCCCCACCACAAGTTTTCAAGAGGACTGTGACAAAACAAAGCCCAGCTATTTTTTTTAATTTTTAATTACCTCAAGCTAAAAAGAGGGAGGGGAAAAAAGAAGTCTAAAGGGAGAGAAACCAGAACTGAGGATTTTTCTGGTGAATCAGCAGGGTCAATGTTGTAGCTTTGCTGCCTGTGAAAATGCCACCGCGACAGACAGCTGAGGACCCAGGCCGCTGAGCTCCCAAACCAGCGCATTCTTCAACCAGCATTTCACAGTTTAGGAACATGACTTTCCCAAGAGGTACTTTGATCTCCTCGTTTTATTCTTCAGAAACACACACAGTTGGACAAACAAGCAACATGAATGTTCTGTGTGCACCGAGACATGCACTGAGTGGGAAGTTGTATATCCAGTAAGGACTTAGTGGGTGACCTCATCTCCCTTCTCTATTGAGGTAGGACACCCATGCTGCAAACCAGCCCCTATTGGCACTCCAGCACTTAAGGGTTATTTGTCCTTTAGAGCTGCTGGGACGCTGGTGGATCCCAAATACCTCAAAGCACAGCTCAGAGCAGCCCCTGGTGAAACAGGAGAAATACCACCATTCCAACAGCTTGCGTCAGATGAGGTTACACAGATCACGGCGCAGGGTGGCTACCATAAGACCCATATGCTGAGAAATATGGAATCGCTCTGGAATTTGTGTGCTGATGCATTGAAACTCCATTGAGAAATAGCTCATTGTTTGTGTACATAAACCAGTGTGCTCCAGCCTGCATCAGAGAGCAAGACCATGACACAGCCGGGAGAGGAACCCCGTCCTCAACAGCAGGCCTTGGTTTCATAGCAATAGGCAATTAACTCGTTGATCTGCTCTTCCCCCGAGCACTGACTGAGGTGAGACAGTGGGTAGAGCAAAGGCCTTGTGCCCATTTGGAGCACAGGCTCAGATTTGCTCTTTCCTGGGTTAAAGAGCCCCGTTGGGGAGAGATAAGCAGGACCCAAATGGGTTAGAGCATCCCCACAAGAGGAACACAGCACAAGCACCAGAAAGGCATAAGCAGACTATCATCATCTTAACACCCACCACCTACCCAGGAAAGAGCTGTGCCACAACTGCCTCATATCCAAATCTGATTTTGTGCTCAAAAAATAGCAGCAGACAACAATGAAAGAAGCCAACGCTGCAAGCCAGAACTCCTCTGTTCCCTCTCAGACCAGCAGCATACCCCTCCAGCTACCAGCCCCACCACAAGCTGTCCAAAAAACCTCCTGCCATGCAGTGCCACCAGCTGGGACCCGACATGGCATCTTGGTGCCAGGGACACTGGAAAGGCTGCCCTTCATTTTTCCTCAGCTACGTCAGTGATGTCCACACAGCTATGGGAAACAGTGGAACAACAGAACTTTCCTCAGTACACGTTTGTCTCCATGAGCTGGATTTGAACTTTGGCTCCAAACCTGGGCCTTTAGGTGCTATGCAGGGTGAAAGCACATGGAGCACCATCAAGGAAGCAGGAACAACCAGACCACGGTTGGCAGGGAGTGGGAAGAGCTAGAGCATGGCTGGCAGGGAGCAGGAAGAGCCAGAGCATGGCTGGCAGGGAGCATGGGCTCAGTGTCAGAGTCCCAACAAGATGTATCATGTATATAAGTGGGAAATGGGGGATGCAAGTCATCAGCTAGATTTAAGAAAGTTTTGAAAAAGTTTTAGAGTGGCAGTAAAAGAGATGTCACCTCTGCA
The DNA here is from genome assembly GCA_013400055.1 of Nycticryphes semicollaris. Taxonomy (NCBI): domain Eukaryota; kingdom Metazoa; phylum Chordata; class Aves; order Charadriiformes; family Rostratulidae; genus Nycticryphes; species Nycticryphes semicollaris. Next base: position 1,008,571 of record VXBJ01005536.1, read on the forward strand.
ATGGTTTGGGTCCTTTAGGCACCCATTTCAAAAAGAAAAGTGTTCCTAGAGGAACTATTTTTCAGAAGAGATTAAAAAGACTTTGACAACCCAACCTATTTTCTTCCAGTTCTTGGATACTTACTGGTTTACTAACATTTTCCCCAGCCTGAGAATTCTCACAACCAAGGCAGAAAGCCAATGCAAAAACTCCATCTGACTCTTTCCAACCGAAAAACATAACCAAAAAGAGGAACTTTTGGGGGGTAAACTCAGCTCATCTGCAACAGTGGCTTTTAGTTAAGATGGGCCTGAGCCAAGTTTCCCTGCTTTCTTCTCCCTCCTTTCAGGATGGTGTCATCACAGAGCTGGAGACTCCACAGGGAGACCCAATATTTCTGTAGATGGTCTGTTTTAGGAGATGAAGCCACTCACAGGTACAGCTACCCCTTTGCCCGAGGCAGCGATCAAACAGAAATCTCATGGGTCTGAGTGCCCTTGTACTCACGCCTTTTCTCTGTGGACTGACGTCAAAGGTGCTACACATTTGTGTTGGCATAAATAGCGAGAGAGAAGAGTATCAATCCCTGCTCAGCCAAACACAGGTCACTTCCATCCCCCGGCCAAAAGTAATCTCAGGACAGTGCACAATTTGGTACATTCATTTCAATATATTGGCATTTCCTCCCTCTTACTGTATGAACATTCTGTTTACAATTTCAGAAAGCCACTTTGGAAAACGCTGTTATAAATCAGGATAAATAAAAGCTTGTCCTGTTTGCCTCCAGTGTCCGATATTGCTAGTGTGGGAGGTAGAGCAATCAGGGATACAAAAAAAACCCACGCCCAAGCTTTCTTCACTAATTCCTTACTGTTTCAGGTAGGTCCAGGCTGTAAATCTGTTGAGCATTTCAACGGTCACTCAACAGGAGTCTAATTTAGTGGAGGCGTTTGACTCTTTCTTACCAATTCATTTACAGTAACCATCAGTATTCCTTTAAAGTGGCGGTGGCTCGCACACTAAATCTCTCAGCAGGGAGGCAGGCCCTGTTCATCTTCTCTGTTTGTGTGTTACTTTAAACAAAAGAGTAAAGGGATAATCTACATCAAATGTGTATTCTGGACTGGCTTAGCTCTGCTGCAAAGGGTGAGCATGGAGCTCCTCTCCAGTTAGCAGAAGAGGCAAAGCTGAAATTACTCTATGAATCGCCTATAGCATTTGAGGAGACAGCAGAGGATACGGCCACACTTTCCAAAGCAAAATGAGTCACCTGTTGTCTGCAGAAGCTCATGCCAAGAATGGTTAGATTTGAGCTCAAGGGAGACCTTTCCAGAGGACTTCAGCCAACAGCTGTTTCCCTTCAGCTGGATTGTGCTGAGAATCTAGCCTCCAGTTAAAGTATGAAAAGAAAAAACGGCACTAGGTGCCAAAAGAAGTGTGAAGACTAAATTTCCCAATAAAATGGAAGCATGGATTGTTGGAATTGTCCGCTCTACATTTCTGTTCACAGGCTATCCCTGGCTTAGCGTGGTGACCCTGCCACAGCATTGGCATTGCAGGCAACCAACAGAGAGCCCTGAAGAGTTCCTGCTCCTTCCTGAACAGATGAGAGGACCAATCTCCTTAATACTTGTATCCATACTGATCCAGAAGTTCAAGAAGAGCCTGAGGAAGGCAATTTCCATAGAGGCAAGTGAGGAGACAGAAGTGAAAATGAGGCTGGGGATAAGGTTAGATCAGTGTCCTGCTCCATCGCAGGTTACCTCTAGGCACACTGCTTATCGCTGACCTCTTGAAAGTATTACAGGTGCCTGACCAGCCCACCCAGTTTGGCTGGGAGCTAGGCACTCCACAGCTCCACAGATCTGCAGCTTGGTCTGTTTAGTCACCTTTCTTTGAAGTGGGGTCAATGTTTTTCTTCTCCATACAAGAACTGCTGTGAGAATAGCTGAGGAGCACAGACCTCAGCTCAGGGGATGAACTATCCTGCTCACACAACCCTGCGGCAATTTTAGCACTCATGATAAAATACCAATCAGAGCCCACATCGTGGTCAAAATCATCGCAGAGGAACAACACTTGAAGCCGTTTCCCTCACCACTTCACAAACATGAGCTAGTTTTAAGTAGGATCTCGAAGGAAAAATATAATATTTTCCAGGGAAATTATTACTGGAAACCTTCAGATGCTCAGTGCAGGATGCAAGAGAACTTCTGCCTTCCTAGCAGCTGTAACACTTGGCCAGATTCTGCAGAGATTACAACAAACAAGTGCCCAGCACAGCAGCTTGCTCATATTCCCTGACCCTTCTCTTCCCAGGCATGCATATGACTATCACGGCTATCATGGATTTTTATATCCTCACCTCTCTGCAAGAGAGCTAGAGTGGCTTATATCTCATTTCAAGAAGTACGCCTCCCACAGACTGGTGATTCCCAACATGAACAGACAGCAGAAACTGACTATAACATTTTCATTTCTGTTTTAAGACTGAAAAAAAAAAATTGCTAAGTGTCAATTGTTAAAAAATTTACCATTGAATCAAGAGAAAGACATCTTTTTAATAGACTTCAAAACCAGGAAGGATCACCAATCAAGCCCAACTTCTGGTAAAACACAGGTCAATGATTTCAGCCAGTGTAGCCAGTATCCTACCCACGCATGCAAACTTAGTCCCCCAATTAGTACTGGTTAGAGCATTCTAGTGCAGTATCAGGAAACACTGTTTCATTGGAAGTGAAATGTGTCAGCTCCAATTACCATTTCATTTTGAAAAAAGAAAAAAAATCAGACTACGGATTTCCAGGACGAGCCAAATGTAACGTTTTGTTTCACCCTTTTGTAATGGCTTTCTGTATAATTTCTTGGAGGAATGGGTATACAAACACATCCAAAAGGAAATGTTTTGATGCGTACTCAACTTTTGCATAAAAAATAAATACTTTTACTCTTCTCTGTGGACAAAATGGAAAACCTGATTCCCACAGTGCCATCAACAACCCGAACGCAAAGGTCATATACAGACAGCAAGGTGAAGGCGAATGGGTTCAGCAGATACATGGCAATGTTCACGCATTGTTTCTCATTTTTCTGCAATAACACCACGTTTACACCCACATGAGTAAAGGCAGTAAGGACAAAAGCCAGTTGCGAGTCCCTCAGAATCTCTTAGAAGAGAAGCCCCTTTGACTAAAACATGTGTGTGATGTTCAGCCAGAAAAATATTTTCTTCCCTGTATTCATAATGGTGAGATGACGGGAAAGAAATATCATTCTCAAGAAACAAAAAAGACTATTTAATCATTAGAAATTTTAATGAGTTTTCACACCCTATGTCACAAAGCCTTGCTTACAGACTTCAAATGGTCTTCTAATTATTGAAACCTTCTTTAATTCAAGCTGCTTTGAGGGACTCCCACAGTGCTGAGCCTCTTCCTTCTAAAGGCATTTCAAATTATAACAAAGCTGACTAAATGAACCTACGCATGCTACCCTTGTTTTTGGCTGCCTGGGACACTAGTAAGGAAGCTTCACAGTGCAGTGCATTTTCTAGGCATTTGTCTTATCATATACCTACCAAAGTTTTTCTCCTTTTTTTACATTTTCTCACTTTCTCCCTCGTAGTTTATATTCCTAAAATTTTCCCCGTGGGAACATCATAGACCTTGAATTTCAAGATATCGATTTAAATTACTGTATTTGTGATTGATTTCCCTACCCCTCAAATAAAAACAAACACAGAAAAATCCCTAGCTTAGACATTACAACTAGATAGAAAGGGAGAAAAAAAGTGTAATATTTTCACCTGGGTTCCAGTTTTGCAACCAACACTGTGCATTTTTTGCTGTATATCAGTTTAGAGTTCTCATTTTCACACTTCCAGCCATAGCAAGTCTGTCCTTGTGAGCACTTCATACCACTTTCCTGCCCAAGCACAGTGACTTTCTGGGATGCCAAGCTGAAGTATGCAAAGAATTCCAGGACAGACACACCACAATGGGAAAGTATTGTCAGTGGTCCCAAGGACACACCACATGCCAGACTGAAGGGACTCCCGTGTTGCTGAGGGCACTTAACTTGGAAACTCACTTTCTCTTGCTATGAAACTAAATTTCCAACACTAGAGTACCCTTTGATATTTACTTATTTCTTGCTGCCATATCAGGAAAGACTGTAATTTTATCAAGCAGCAACATGTTCTTCAGATGGGAGAAGCAACTTGTAAGGTACAGAGGGTCCTGCTGCGACAGAGGATGTCAATGCTGACACCCAACCCTACACAAACAAAAGGAGAACCACTACTATAGACACGGCCTATATATTAGAGGCACTGCCTGGAGGTAAGTATGTGCCATCCTATAGGGCTATCCGTGGACTGAATGCCTTTTAGACACCCAGAAAGTCTCAGTGTGGAAGAGACTACAGTCTGTAGACATAAATAAAAGCCCAAAGCTTCTTTGTCTGAAAGAGTAATTATCTGTCTGACTTAAGAATTTATGCTGTTACTCATTACTAGAGTATCTGAGCACATTCCAGTTTAAATCAGTGGAAACAGAAAAATCTCTGGTGGTGATACTTTCTGAAACTTGCTGCTTAATATCTGAACAAATATGAATGTTGCATCTATAAATATTTTTTATTTCATCTCAGAGCAGGTCACTATCCTTTATTAATGTTCACAAGGACAGAAGGTCCAGTTGAAAATCTGTGCTTGTATTAAGCTGAAGTAGCAACGATATAACATCAATTAATTTGACAGCAGAGTGAACGAGCCACAGAGGGCCTACAAATGCACAATGTACTGGTTTTAAATACTCATTTCAGTTCCCACATTTGCAGCTGCCAGAGACGCACTAAGATCACCTTGATGTCACAAGCAAGTAAAGCAGAAGCTCCTTAAATAATTACAACAGCAATAGAAAGGGAAACAACGAGCTTGCCAAGGAAAAGGCAGTATTGGAGTATCTGAACTCAGCAGCAACCACTGAAAATCATTCTGAGCTACCCAAAGCCATTCACAAACATTTACGAAAGAAGGGAACTATGAAAAGGGAGTAGGCCAACACTTCCCCTGCCATGATGAAGGTTATTTGAGGAACCACCCTGACATTTAAGCTACCTAAATTTTTATTTTCACTCCAGCTACAAGGAGATCTCTCAGGAAGTTAGCAACTCATATCCTATTGCACCAATTTTCAGCACTGAGTCCAGCCACATGTCCCACACACCAACTTTATTAATTATGTACATCTCGGGAAGGGGCATGAAAGGAAGACTGCATCAGACATAAACAGCATCCAGAAAATGTCAAGCACTTACCGTGAGGAGATCTCATGGTGTGTTTCAGTGGCCTCTCATGTGCCTTGCAGAAGACTGCTTTGTCATGGGGGTCCCCAGAAGCTCAGTGTAATGTGAAGGTCTTCCCTTCTGCTTGAGCTGCCCCATGACTTGCTCAGCTGTGGAAATGGCTCCCACCAAGAACCTGGTCCTGTGCAGTGCAGAAGGGATCATTTTGTTAACTGAATGTTTGCTGCTTTTCTGGCCATCTGCCACACGAAATGAGAGACAGGAAACTCTTCAGACTTGTGGGAATGACAACTCAAAAATTAACTCAGTGACTTTTCTCAAAAAAACGGGATCTAGTTCTGCTCTCAGTTACATCTGTGTGACCCATCTGACATTTCTCCTACGTTCACCTCCAACACAGTGAGCCAGCTAACAAGCTCATTAACTGCTGGGCTCCAACTTGTCACAACAAAGAAGTAAACAAATTGCATATTAGACAGTCTGCCATCTTGGATGAGATCTTGAGACTCGATCTGTATTGCACACAGGCTTGGAGAAGAGAAATATCCTTGGGTCCTTTCCAAAAACCCTTTGCATTTTCCCTTGCGGTGGGCTTTGTTGGCTGTTTTTTCTACCTGGCAGCCATATTGTACTCCAGAGAGGCTTCATTCATGTAAAGACAAACAAGTGAACTAGATAAAATCATATGGGAGGTGCATGGGGGGGTCTGTAAATGTCCAGAAGCAGAGACAGCAGTACTGCTCCCTGAGGGGAGTCAAGCCAGGTGGAACCAGGGCCCACCACCCCACAGCACCAAGAGGGACAGGCTTGGAGATGGCGGCTGGGACCAGCCCACAGTCCAGGCCATGAGGCAACACCACAAAGAGGAGACAGGTCCCAAGTGAAGCCAGGAAGTCAGTCCACAAGAGAGGGTTAAGGACCTAGTTCCGTGACAGCCAGGGAGATCCACAAGGTGGAGCCAGGAAGGCAGTCAGCAGGCCAAGGTCCTGAGGAAAGCCTGCTGTGGTGGGAACCATGCTGCAGACCTGCACTCCTCTTAAGATGGCTCCAGCAGGGAAAGGCTAAAAGCCCAGTGCTGAGATTAAAAAAGAGCTCTGGGGCTCATGCCTGTGGTTGGAAGTCCCAGGTGAGGCTGGTCAGGACCATTAAGGCCCATTAGTGTGCTAAGTAACCGGACAGCAAAAAATACATCTGTGAATTTACTTAGGACACAAGGGCCTATTCAAATCAATGCAAAGGCCTGGGCCAGTCTCCAAGGAGTCTCGACAGAGAAATTAAAATGAGCATGAAGATGCAATAAAGTGTACAGGTGCTTCTCTAGTCAGCTCTGCCTGGCTGGGGTTGAGATGCTGTGGGTGATCGTGTGGGGAAGCTTGTGTCATCCCCACATCTGATTGACAGATAAAAGACTTCTGAGAACTGACTCACGCTTTTTTGCATGGAATCACTGAACATCTTCTTTGTAACAGATGTACTACTACATATACACCTTATAATGTGGGTAATAAAGCAATAATCTGACACGCCAACTCTGCTGGAGTCACTTACAAACAGAATGAGTGTGTTCGCTCAGTCTTGTTTGAAAGTGAGAATAAATAAGTATTATCATTTGTGTGAGTATTACTGTCACCAGTGATTAATTGGGATAATGAGCCATGATGGCGAGCTGAGTGAGCTAGCAGAGGTTCCTAAAGATGAAAAGGTATATCATACCACAGAGACAAAATCACTGGCCCTTACAAAAGACATTCACTGTCTCTAGGGGAAAAAATAATAGTATGATTAGAAGAGTATAGTAGGCATTGCCCCCTCCCAGAACATAATCCTGAAGTATGATAAAAGGATATTTCACCCAGAGATTATGAAACATTCAGTTCTGACACAGTGGGAGATCATTTTCAGCAGCCTTGATTTGGTATTGCCTTTAATACGACACAGGGGCTTCAGGGCACTTAAAGCCTATCTGTGGGGACCACGAATGTAAACTTCACCATATTCACACAGACAAGAGTACGCAGTGATATGTCCCCTCTTTTGCAATCCCAGAATCACATGGCTCTGCTTCCTCCTGTCTAAAGAGAAAACAAAAGAAGCACATGCCCACTGCCCAAGTTTCCTTCTGGGCTCTGTTCTTTGTAAGTGACATTGTATTCATCCAATCATTACAACCAAAAGAATAAATAAAACATCTAAAATACACATGGATGGTTTTGTTCTCCAGACACCATGTGATGTTCAAAAGGACTGAGAAACTCAGACATCAAACCCATGACCTTCCTTTACAGCTGGCTGCATAATTCCTCTAAGACCCAACTATAAAATTCTCTTCCCTGCCTGAACCCTTCTGAATTCTTGGATTTCACAGGGGAATTTTGCCTTGTGTGGAAGAAAATATTTCCTTCTGCTACTTCTAGATTTGAAGCTATCAAATCTCTGAATGTTTGAGGAGAAGAGATAAATAAGAGCATGTGATCTATTTTCCTTAGCTAGACAGAAAGCATGGTCTGAATGAAAGTTGAGGGCTCCAGATGTCCTTAACAACCAGCAGTCACTGCTTTCAAGGGACATACAGCTCTTTTCAAAACAAGGACTGTTAATACAAAGTGCTCTATCTGAGGAGCAAACCCTTGAAAACTTAGTCTTAATGGTGAGCGTCTTCTCAGAACTTCCTCCTACCATTTTGAGTGGGTCTGACACCTTCTGCCACCCCTGCCTGCCCTCCATTGCTGACTCTTACTGCTGGGTGTAATTCAATTTCTCAGCAATGCCTGGTGCTGGGGATGAGCGGGACTGTGTGGATACTGTTGGCACTCATTGGGGAAGGCTAGCAAAGATGAAAGCAAGCACCCCAGTCACTCCACACAAATGCCGGTAATAGCTAAATAACATCAACCTACACCTTTGTCTATCTGTCAGTGCTATCTGCATCTATCAATTAAAATTGCTGAATTTCACGCCAGAAGTCTGGGCCTTGGAGGAAGACTGTGAGAGCTACCAAAGATAAGGAAATCTTGAAAGCTGAATGCTACCTACCTTCTCTTTATCTAATTGTATCACAAAAGGTTTCACAGAGAGAGCCTGACTCACGTCTCACACTTGCTAATTAAACCTTGTTTCAGCAGTAATTCAGTGTTAATACTCCTCCCTTACAATGTTGCCTGAAGAACCAGTGAAGGAAGAAAACTTACTGGGAAACTCATCTAGGATTGGACTGCGTAAGTTTCTGGCAAATAAAAAAGAATGGCCAAAACCAAGGATGGTTTCTTCTGAGAACAGCCCAAAGACTAGTAAAGGTAACACCCACATGAACCTGAGAAACCTGGGTCAGACACTCAGTTTGGGCTCATGAGGGAATGGCCTGTCTTCTTCACCTCCAGCAACTGCCACACCACTGTCTGTTGGCCTTGTCAAGGCTGGCCTCATGCTTGCTGTATGGAGAGAAAAAAAAATTAAAAGGTCTCAGGTTAGTCCTGGAGTGAAATGAGAATTATAATCCAAAAAAATGCTATGAGATGGAGAACTGTTTTCTGTAAGATCCTGGGTAAAATACAGGAGTATTTTGAGAAGCCAAGTGATGAGGAGGCAGAAGGGATGCAATCACCATGCATTTTAAAGGTTGATCATCTGCTGCCCCTTGGCCACGTGGTTTGACAGCCTGGACACACACACAAAAAGCTGTGCTCCTCTTCCATCCCACCCTTCCAGCAGCCTAGCCCTGTCCAAGCCCCTGTGGCAGGGTACCTACAAAAGAATGGAATTTGTTCCTACAGCTGCTTAGAGCCGCGAACAGTCTGACCTAAAGCAGCCCACAAGATCATGGGCTTCCTTCTTGCAGAGAGCTCTGCCTTTTGCTTTGCTCAGTGGAAAACCAGACACACATTCATGCAATCCCAGCAAGAGGTGGATCCCAGGAGATGTTTGACACCAGCGTGGTATGCCCCTGAATGAAGCCACGTAGACATCAGAGTAACAGATGTGATGCCAGGTACGCTGCAGCCACAACTAACCAGTTGCAGTTATTGGTCGGATACATTCGTGTCTCATTTGTCCATCAGCACCAAAGCACGAAAGGACTCCCTTAGCACAGTCAGCATAATTTCATTGTTATGGATGAAATAGAGCATAATAAAACAAGGGAGTATTTGCAGGGAAGGGCTTGGGACTTGGGGAGGACTAGAATTTTGTTTCCGGTTTCACCACAGATCTCAGCTGTGACTTGGAGAGAATAACTTCATTTTTACTCTGTACAAAGGGGATTCTCCCTTCTCTTTGTTACTCTTATCAGTTTAAGGATGAGTCTCTGACAATGTGAATGCATCTAACAGCCAGCACACAGGCGCCTTAAAGAAGTTAAGGGCTTTGAGATGCTCCTCTAATTGTAAGAAAAAAATCTGCTTGATAGATGTATTACATTGTTCTGTCTCATAAACACATTTGCTTGTGTAACGTTAAGCAAGATGTTTTTTTCATAGATAATCTAAGCTGAAAAATACCATGTCAGCACACTGGGAACTCCTGGGTGGGCACCCACGTTTGTGGATTGAATAGAGATGGACTGACAACATTCTTCTGAAGACCTTCAGTTCCTCTCTTTTTGTTACTCACCTGCCATAGCGAATCATGGGGATCAGACATTGGGGCAGTGTGGGGAAACCTGAGCCAAAGGAGCCTCTCCTCAGAGAATAGTTAATATCAGTCAGATATTTTGCCAGCATTAAACCCATGAAGGCCTTACTTTCTCAGCTGGATGAGAGGGTTGGTCCCATACACAGGCTGTCTTTACCTGCATGCTCCACAACTGAGTCAGGACTAAAATAAACCCTTCTGAGCTCTTGCTGATTTTTCCAGTGGCAACTTCCTATGGCCTGTCCTTAATTATCAAGACCAGATCACCTTCATTAGGTTCTGGAGACAAACTGACCTGCATTTACCATGTGCTGTAACAGCCCACCACCCCCTCAGCACTGCTCAATGTGTGCGTTCTGATGCAGGAGAACATTTTCATTTGAGCCATGTGCAGGGATTCTCTATGAAATAAAACCCCATAACTCCAAATAACTCTTTGTTAACTTCAAAGCCCTGGCAAGAGCTCTGGAGTTGACAAGATGCACTGCAAGCTGGCAGCGGGGACTACAGGGTGACAAAGAAGTCTCCTGGACACACTTACCGTATAAACAAGAAAGGTCAGATCATTCTCCCATGGCATATGATACAGATACCTCTTACCCATGGGGTAACGATTGGGTTACGTGGACTGGCATGACCCAGCCTCTGCGTGGGAGAGTGGAGGGTGCTGTATACACCAGGCTCTTCTTCTGTAGACCTCGCAAAGCAAAGCCTGATTGATGGTGTGGCTTTCTAGTGACAGTGCACAGAAAATACCTCCAGCCATGCCCTTCACTGAGAAGGTGAACGTAGGCCTTCACCCTCCTGAGAGAGCAATCAACACCTCAGGGCCCCGACTCAGCTAAACCAGCAGCTGGTAAAAGCCCCAGGAGCGGAAGAAAAGCAACTGCGAGCTTCTTCTCCAAGGCTGATGTCTCTCAGGACCATGTCGCAACAGAACGAGGGCGATCAAAAAAGGCTTTGCCTCATCTACCACCATTCCTGTGGGCTGGCAGTGTGCTGCTCTCCCCCGTCCCACACTCCCCGTCTCTGCAAGGAGACAAGACCCGTCTCAACTATGGGCTCCTGAAGGCAGGGACAATCATACTCGCTATGTATTGAAGGAAAGGCAAGGACACCAGTGCCAGAGCTCAGTAACATTAACCCCCTGCTGGTGCGTGTCACTGGGGGAGCTCAGGAAAGAGTAGGAACCCTGGGGAAGTTGAGTCACCCAGAGATGAAGTAAGACAGCGGACCAGCACCTCCACCAGCTCTGCAGATTACCAGAGGGGAAAAAACATGAAGTACACATTGCAAAATGTGCCTCCCACAGACAGACACGGAGTCACTGATAAACAATCTCTAAACATCGCTGTTCAAATAGCACTTGAATCATTCTCTGACTCAGTGATCAATGAAGGACGGGTGACAGAAATAACACCAGTTAGCTAAGGCAGCAGAACATGTTAAAGAAAGCAGCTGGCAAGGTATGGCATTCAGAGCTTAGCCTCTGGTGAGTTGGGTCAGAAAATTACCCAGAAAGTCACTGTTCTGGATAAATCCTCTATAAAGTTATAACAGTGGAGCTTACATTAGAAAATGTTCATCGACTGCTTTGCAATCAATGGTAATTCTTAAAATTGATAGCATTTACACTTCGCCCTGTCCAGTTTCCCCTAAACTTCATGTGCTTCTCTGGCACTTTTCCATTTTCTTGCTCTTGATTAAAGAGCACCGAGAATCTCTCTCAAAATAGCAGTGAGAATCAAATTACCTCCGCTTCAAAAAGAGGAATGATAGTAAGAAAATGAGGAGAAGACTCAGCTAAACATTGCTTAGGTCTAACATTTAGGGCTTTGCTAGAAGAACTTTCTCTTCAATGAGTTAAAAATGAAATAAATAAAAAATTTGCTGTCCCATGGAGAAATCCACACAACTTTTGGCTTAGATCAGAAGCTTCCCAGTTGTCTGATAGGAAAAATCAAAGTTTTTCAGTAAATGACCTAAATAGATATGAATGTCCATGAGAAAAGTTACCCATTTCTGTAACTGCCCAAGGTGACCAGACATGACCGTACAGTGTTTTCATTTTACAGAAGTAATCTTAGTCACACCATTTTGCCATATGCAAGCAAGTCTGTGAGATTTTTCATTAATAAAGCCCAATATAAGCAACCACTCCTCCCCAAACAAAACAACCAAACACCCCTCCTGATGGACTTAGGTCAGGAGCAAACCAAAAGCTACCACTCCCATTTACATCCTAAGGCATGTTGTGAGGATTAAAAGTGACTTGCATGATTAAAAAGGGTTGCAGGACCATGTTTTGCATGGTTTGGCCACAGCAGCACAAGAAGTCAGTGGCAAAGCAGGAACTTAACCTCTGAGCACTTGCCTGGCATTCAAACCTCCTGGCAACCCTTCCTCCCTGCCTGATGAAGCCAGGGTGAAATCCAGAAGACACATGAAGGAATTGTGACCATACAGAGCCACGAGCCACTGCTGACACAAGGTCTGTGGGATGTGCAGAAGGACACCATGTGCACACCTCGAGTCCTTCCAAAAGGATGGGATGTTTGGGACCACCACCAAGGCATCTGCAGGACTCCCAACAGGGCCTTCACCAAGGTGGCCCGGGGAAGTAGCAAACTCCATTTTACAGTGAAAGGTTTTCATTTGTCCTGGTGCTGTTGTGAACTGATGGAGCAGCTTATATCTTCTCACAATGCCCACCTGATGGAAAGGCTTGCAGAGCCTGTGACAAAGTGCCGGCTGTTCAGGAAAGGCATTGTGCCACCTTGACTTTTGACAGGGAGAGCAAAGGGGAAATCAGCAGCCTCTGAAGCTTTAAAAAACACACAGCTCACAGAGACTTGGCGAGGAAGGTGGTCTCGGGTGTGAAGTGCCATGCCAGGGGCTGAGCAGCCCCTCCATCTCTCCACGGGAAGACTGGGCCGAGATGAGAGGAGTAGAAAGAGAGCTCATCTCTCTCTCCCTCGGTTTCCACCCGCCCACCCACCCCACAAGAGGTGAGGTGAGGTGAGGTGAGGAGAGAACAAGTTGCTGAATGCAGGCAGGGCACTTCAATCCGGTGGTGATAAGCAGCAGGAAGGCCCTGCAGACACAAGAGAAGCAGGATGCCAGCAGCAGCTGCCAGACCCCAGCGTCCAGACCCCTGCAAGGGCTCCCCATGGCTTTTAAAGGACCTGTTCTCCTGGGGCTGATTTGTTTATTCCCGTCCCCTCCCAATCCAATACGTTATCTTTACATCGCAGAGGTTATTTCTGAACATGTCAACACGCTTCTGAAAAGGTCAGACACATGAAGGCACGCGCCTGTGGTGGGGCACGGGGAGGCGCAGACACAGCTGCATTCCTGGAAATCGCGATTTGAAGGGTTTTCGCAGGAAAGTCTGACGCAGCAGCTGGGCTGGCAGACACACGTAGGCGAGCCACCATCTTCCCGCTTTTGTTGTCACTCCCATTTCATTTCTGTGCTTTGCGTGAAAAAATCTGAAGGTTGCTTCTAAGTATAGGCTTTGCCGGCTTTGTTTGAAAGCTTGCCATAGCTCTCAGACATGCTAACACCAGCAGGGTGCTGCCTCAACTATATTTATCAATGTATATCATCAAGGAAAAAGTGGTTTTGAGGAGTCAAGGTATTTTCTTCTCTTCCTTTCTTTTCCTTGCAGTAGACAGCTTAGTTCTGGTATTTACCAGATGTTGCTCTGACAAGTCAGATGTTATTAGAAGAGGAGACCCAGGATAAGAGACCTGTTCACAGGCAACAATGCTTTGCCTAAGCAGCTCCTGGTTAAACGAGACTTCTTCAGTTTGCCTCTCCCATTTTTTTTTAATTTCAAAACAAATAAAGAAGAAACTCCATTGATTCCTCTCATCCCTCAGCGTGTGCCTTGGCCTGCAGCTCCCAGGGTACCTATTGACTGCGACACCCCAGCAAAGCCAGCCGATGGCCAGGTGTTGCTTTCTGCTCCCACCAGGAGATGTGACAGTGCCTGACCAAACATCTTCAAACTAGGGATTGCAAGTAGAGCTGTTTACAATAGGGAGGCAGTGAAAACAGCCTTTAAAACAATAAAACAAGTGGTACACTTCTCCAGAGGGCAAACATATCCAGGCAGGTCACAGGTCTCGCTGGGCACCTGGAGATGGCCTGGAGCCACATCCACTCCTTGTCTGCATGGTGGGAGACCTCTCTTTCAGAGCTGTGTCACCTCTTGGTCTCCAGGTGCCCGGCCTGACTGGGGGGTGCAGTGTAGGGACAACAAAGGGACCCCCAGCGCCACCAGTTTCCCCATGAACAGACAGTTGTGCCCCATGGTGGGCATCCAGGGGAGCAGCAATGGGAAAGGCTGGTGCAGCATCAGTAGAGCTTTGCTCCAGGTCTTTAGGCACAGAAATCTCCTCAAAGGCCAAGGCAAAATTAACATCACATTTGTTTTGTCAGCCTTGGAATTTCTCTGCTCCAAATGATAACAAAATCAACCCCCTCCGTCTGGAAGGAACAATGTAGAAATGTTCAAAAGTTAGGATTTCTTTTCACAACAATACTCTGATTTGCTGTGTATGACAAGATCCCTTAAAAGTTCAAATATTTGATCAATCACAGCCTAACCGCCAAAGCATCTGAGGAAAATTTTAGACGTACCCACTAAAACGTTCACAGTTATTCAGAAACATATCATTCATAACTTCAAAACATTTACAAGCTGTAATAGAGTGATTAACTTGGCGGGAGGGAAGGATCTGGATGAAACCCAGCACTGTGTGGGCAGGAAACGTACCTCGGCTCTTCATCTAGAGGCTGATGTTAGTGCATTAACCCATATTTTTTTCTCTTTCCCATCTCCTCTGTGAGGGCAGGCCACGCTGGCCCGTCTGGCTGCCCATGACATCCCAGCCACACCAATGACACTGAACAAACTGGAAAAAGCCTGGGAAAGAGGATGTGCCGGGACAGAAGATGCTTCTGAAGTGCCAGACACTCGGGCTGATACTCACTGAGTGGATGCTCTGTGCGAGGATGGAGGAAAGCTCCTCGGACACACGGTGACCCAGAGGATAGCAACAGCAAGAGTACAAACTGTCCCCAGATCAGTTCCTCTAAATCATGCCTTTAAGTTGCAACATGGAAAGTCAGGGAATGAATATCCACTTTAAATCAGAGTCAACTAACTCACAGCAAATACAAAAGCATATCTTCATGCTTTTCTTTATAGACAGCTAAAAATACCATGGACTTTAATGTAACTATTCACCTTTCATAAAACCATTGGGTGGGCCACAGAGTTTCACTGCTGAATGCTGTTTAACAGTTACTACGTACCACCTCCCAAAAGATCACCTCTGAAAAGGGGAGAAAATGATTTCTGTATAATTTTATCTCTCTAGAGTTCAGGCATTTGACAAATACATGTTGGTTTTATATTGCCAATGACAACTCATCCCCATCTAAAGTAATCCCTATCCCCAGCCCCCAGTTTCTATGTACAGCACACACCCTCTGATGTTCAAAAAGTGAGACTCAGTATTTGCCATCATTTCAGACTTATCTTTGGCAAACAAAGAATTGACTTCAGTTTAATCCCCAAAAGGAACATATCTGTCCTTCCAAAATCCACATTGGATTTTGGCTGCTGCCGTACTAAGAAATTCAGATCCAAATCACATAGTAGCAATCTTAAAAATTTCAATTTAACCTTGAGATCACTCTCAATTTATCTTCTAGAGGATCCTCTAGACTTAGCATCAAATGAGTTTTTACACCAAAAAGAAAACAGAAGTAACCATAGAGTAAATTGCTCTTGTCCACAACTAGAAAATTTTTAAATTGCAACATTACAAGAGCTGGGGGGATGGCAGGAGGAATGAACATATATGTACATAAAACTATCTAGCTATCTGTACCTCTCACAGTATAAAATCCCTCTCTGCTACTGCTCAATTGCATGACTGCCAGCATCATTCTACCTCTTTGTGCCTCTCTTTGACCCTGGAAAATGGGGAAAACAAAGCTTCCTTACATCTAAATTCCTATCCTTGAGGATTAATTCAGCAGCACATTTGACACCGTTTAAAAGACAGTATAAATGCAGCAGAGAGGTCCTGCTTGGAAGAGCTCACTGTGGCCATGCCCCCAGAGCCATCAGGTAGGTGGGAAAAACAGAAGGAGCATGGGAGGGATGGACAAAACCACAATGAAATGACAAAGCTGCAGCAACTGGTACAATGTATCATTAAAATTAAATGATGAACTGTTCTTATCCCCAGAAAGTGGCACTAAACTCCACCCAGCTTAATGGATACAGTCGTTGCCGTAGCAACAAATTAGTTTCAATAAAAAGTTAAAAAAACCCAAACCTAATAAAGCCAGGCAAAGATGTGATATGTACGAAATATGGGATGGGGCTATAAAAGTTTTACCGCTACTTGCCTGGCATAACCCGCATAACTCACTGGTACTTCTGCCGCTCGTGTGCGGTGTGGTCCTGGCTGTAAAACATTACAGCCTCCTCACAGCTTGGCAAACTCTATCGATCCATCCCCTGCAAACGCACCAAGGGGAGAATGTGGAAGCCCTAAGCTGCAGAGGCACCGCCTCTCCTTGCACAACCTGCTTCTTCAACAAGAATTGGTTTGCTCACTCTTACGGACGACGGCTTCAGAGGAAATTTTGAGCTTGGATTTGTTAGACTGCTCTGGAAGCTGCCTTCAGTCCTTTTGTCTCTCCAGATGCTTACAATACTTGGGATCAATCCACTGGCTTTTGGATCCATGAAGGGGAAGACTTGGAATTTCAGAGCATGGTAGCGCTGGAGCCAGTGAGATACTGGAGAGCCATCGCCCCTAGTGAATGAAAGCCATGCGATGAAATTTGAGCGTGTTCAGTGCTTGGTAGGATCAATCCTCAGTGCATCGGTGTTGCAGGCAATAAAAATGACAAATTCTACAAGACTAAATGGCTCAGTGCCTAGAAGCGGTCTGGAGAAGTGGAACGTAACTGCTTAGGCTGCTAAAATATTCCCTGTTAGGTGCCCAGCCTCTGCAGCTCACTCTCTCTGAGTGAGAACAGTCCCTGGATCGCCCTCAGAGGGCATTTTGTCTGCAAACAAGCCTCCCTGCCCTGGGTGCTAAAAACATGGACAGCATGGCTCGTAATGGGCTTTTCCCAGGCAGTCCCCTTGGCAGCCAGTGCTGTTCCTGGATGGGGTCAGCTCACGAGCATGCTGCGAGGTCCCCAAGTCTTCCCCGGATCTTCCAGAGTTAGCTGCTGGAAAAGCAGACACCTCACTTTGGAGCTCATGCAGACAAGTGCTCCATCTGACCTACCTTTGGGCTCCAAATAGAACTGTAGCCAGACAAATAATGGATACTTTCAGAAAACTGAAAGTAAAACACGGAAAACTGAATTTAAAAAAAAAAAAAAAAAACAACAAACCCCCTGAAAACTCAGTCAGGATTTTCTTTCTGTTTGAAATATTTTGACAAGGCACACCTTGGTTTGTTCTTTGGTCATGGAACCCCATTGTTTATTTAGCACCCTGAAAAAGTGGGGGGCAATGTTCACTTTATAAAAATGACCCGGGTCTCTGCTGATCCTGTTCTGTGATCATGCACATGGGAAATGATAGTTTTACGTCCCAGTTTTCTTAGACAGAAAAACCACAATGGGCTTCAGGAAGGAAACGCAATTTTTTTAATGACCTGATTTAATAGATAAATGTTTCTTGAGAACCTCATTTAAAAAAATAGAAACAGCAGCAGGTCAAAGAAGCCATCTGCAAAATAAATATAACGGGTCAGATCCTTCAAATGCCATGAAATAGATACAACTCCTGTAATTTCTGAAGCCCAACCCTGCATTTGCAAGAGCCCCAGGGCAGAGTCCTGCCTGCCTCTCAACTGAGCCATACAAACTCCCTGCTGATTTCCCTGGGACTGCAAAATCCCAAGCCGGGTGGAATCTGGGCCTTCTGTGCTTGCCTGGAAGGGAGAGTAGTCCTTGTAAACCTGCCCAGTGAGAGACAGCTGCCGGGCTGTGAGCATCTAACCAGCACCCCAACAGAAGAACTGAGCCCCTTTGTTTTTCCAGTGTCCTTCACTGCAATACCATCATTCAGCAATAGCCCTCCTGCTGCTGATGGAGCTCTGTCAATGCTCTTGCTGCCCATCAGACCCCTCAGCACTTCTAGCTCCTGCCTGACTCCATGCCTGAGGATACTTCTACATTCCTCCTCAATCTCCTGTCTCTTCTTCCACCTCTTCTTAGTACTTGTTTGGTTCACTGACCATCTCAAGGTATTCCCTGTTCAGCCCAGCTGACCTCCTGCCACACAAAGTCATCTTCTTGCACGTAAGGGATGGACCCTGCACCCCTGGGCAGCCCAAGCCAGACTGCAGCACTGCTGGGTTTGCTGGGAACATTCCTCTACTGGTGAAAAGCCCTTGCTGTTTCTGTGCCAAGGGGCAGACACTGGCAGTGGTCACCCTCACAAGGGAAGAAAGGCTCTCCCTCTAAGCAAGGAGAGTTTGAGTTTCTCTGCAAACTCTTCTCCCCTAAAAACCGTACCAATGTAGCAGTCATAGAATCATAGAATTGCCCAGATTGGAAGGGACCTTTCAGATCATTAAGCCCAAGCATCAACTCAACACTGACAAACCCACCACTAACCCAACTCCCTCAGCACCACATCTGCCCAACTTTTAAACACCTCCAGGGATGGTGACTCCACCACTGCCCTGGGCAGCCAAACATAACCTCTACTTTGAGACCCCCTCCATCCATAAGTGGGGAAAAAATTCTGCTTCCTTCCTTGTCAGAGGACTGGTAAAATCTGCCCTTAGTTCATTTTTGGAAAGGAAACAGATGTATTCTGCCGAGCAACGGTGACACCCCACCTGTGAGCTGGCAGCTGGGTCTTCTGCCCCAGCTGAGCTGACGGATCACAGCATTTGTAGCAGGCAAAAAGGGAAATAGCTATAGCTAAGTCCTCACCGATCCTATTCATTGTGCTTCTAACAATGTGTACAAATCACATGAAAAAAAACCAAACAGATGCCCAAGGTCAAGTAAGTGACCTTGGCTTGTTGCTGTAGCCAAGGCTTTGACACAAAGCCCACGTAAGAGATCAGACAGGCAGAGCGGACCTTTGTGGCCGGTGCGGTGGCCCAGGCAGAGCACTGTCCCTCGTGTCCCCCTGTACATTTTCTATGTAAGTATTATACTAAGTGTTTGAAGAAGTACGTTACATGTATTTCCATATGGATGAATGATTAGCATGGAGCACTGCAACCTCCTTAAGCTATAAACAGAGCTCTAGCACAAACAGTGGAAAATATAGTGGTCATCATTAAAAAGCGAACATTTGCCAGAAAAATTACCACACTGTGGTATATGAAAAGACCACAGTTACTTCCTGCTCCGAGTATAAATGGAAAATGTGGTGTCTCAGATACCAATAGGCAAATGTTGACTTTTCTATGGTATCCCAAACTGAATCTAAGCCTTTTCTGAGGTCCAGCCATTGCTGTTTTCCAGCCCACAACAGACTGCATTTCACTGGTGCATGAAATGATCTCTCTGCCATGGATCATAAGTTGTGCAACCCTTTGACGGGGCACAGAGCAGGTCACCGTGTGTGCGTGCACACCGGCCCCTGCCCTCCGATGAGTGCCACCAGAACTGCTCTCAGTATCACTTCATCCCCCGCCACCCCCCGTGTCCAGGAAAACTCCCTCACAACAGGACACTTCGCTCCAGAGGTTGGGTCCCCATCTGCACCATCAGCTCCCAAGCAGCCACGACGTGAGACATCTAAAGCTGCTTGGAAAAATCATGCTGAAAAGCTTTTTGATGAAAAACGGAAATTGTTTCCCAATGAAATCTTTGCAACAAAATGTTCTATTTCCTCGTTAACGATAGAAGTGGTTGGAAATTTCCATTTAAAAATATTTCCAATGGAAACCAGATTTCCCCCCTTCCTTTCAATCCCATCCCACCTCCTCCTTCCCAGTGAAAATTATGTGAGTGGAGAACAAACGTCATTCTTCAGTAAAGTCTTCCGAAGATGGTATCATTTTTCAGTGGCTGTGGATTAGATGCAACAAGCCAAAGGGGCAGACCCCACAACATCTCTTCCTCTAAACACCCTGGTGAGAGGTATACACACGCTCTTATGCTTGTAACTGGAGTTTTTTGGTACCTAAGAAGAGATCACAACGGCAAATGCAGAACTGAGTCTGTGCTCTCATGAGGAGGGGAAAGAGGGAGATGCAGTTTTATACTCAGAGGATATGAGAGGTGCCATATAATAGGAATACAACCACATATGTTCTCACTTATTTATATAAGAACTTCACATCTTTCCCAAAGGGCAAAATGAGAGATGAGTATGTATAACACTCAAGAACTGCAGATTTTGCTCAGTTTAAGCAAGGCAGTGTTGAATCTGCAAACAAGACCTGACACAACCTTCTATCAACAGTTAAAACAGAATTTAAATATGAAACTTCCCAAATTCCCTTCTCTTACTGTTTCTGCTTCTGTCAATCTCTATGTGCAGAGAACGTAACAGAGAATGACATCCTCTCTGAAGAATTTTTGACCAACAAGGGTAGTATCACACAACAGAGCCCTGCTTAGAAACCTGATTTAAGGATCCTGTTGAAAGTCTGTCGATTGCCTTCCAGATTAGCACACTTGTTTTCAATTCTGCAGGATCAAAAGCTGCTATTATACATTATATAGATTTGCCAAAAGGCCCTTTAAAGGCAGAACTGTCTCAAAGAGAGACAGCAAAATCCTGATCCTGCTGCATTGCTGTGTCCTTCAGCCTCCGACCCACAATCAGTGTGCCCTGACTTCCCACAGCACTGCCCACCAGCCAGCTCATGCCAACTGCCCTGTGCTGACTTCAACCAGGAAGAAATA
The DNA here is from genome assembly GCA_013400055.1 of Nycticryphes semicollaris. NCBI lineage: Eukaryota > Metazoa > Chordata > Aves > Charadriiformes > Rostratulidae > Nycticryphes > Nycticryphes semicollaris. The sequence goes on from VXBJ01005536.1 coordinate 1,029,413, forward strand.
AAGAGCAACACGAGTAAAACCCTGGCAAGTCTGCACATCAGGCAACTTACACCTCATCTCAGTTCTCGTTCCCTTTCCATAGGCTGTGGCTGTGCTCAATTCATCCAGTCACAAACGCTAAATTTCAAATGCCCTTCAGGGATAGATTTGTTGAGAACCTTCTTCCACTCCCCCACAAAGCTTTGGACGTGTCACGCCACAAACAGTTAGACCGAGCTCAAAAGCACGGGTTTAAGAGCAAGTGGCGATTCAGGATGAACGAGGGGGGTGGCTTTCAGCTCTGTATGATCTTGGAAAGGTTATTCCTCCCTTTGAGCCATGGAAGTACATGGCATTACTTTTGTCCTGTTTGACTCACTTGCTTTCCCCTTGCTCTTTAAATACAGGAGACAGCTTGTTTAGTTTCTGCCCTCAGTTGGCAATATCACTTTGTCTAACGGTACTTGATACATAAACGATACATGAAAAGGTATCTGTTCACGCCTGTGATTTTTTTCCATGCATTTAAGACTTCTTTTGCCTGTGTTTTATTTAAGTAATACACGAGAGACTAAAAATCTCATTCATTTACAAAATAACTGGAAATAATTATTTGCACCTATTATTTGCAGCTTGCTACTGAAGAAACCCATTTCTGAGTGTCCTGCTGTGACCCATTCCCTTTTAATAGAAGAAGTTGCTCTTGGATGGGTGCCTAATGCAAACATATTCCTGCGCTGCATAAACAAATGAGTAGACAGTTGCTTCCAGATCTTCAATGCTTTTGTACTTTTCAGTTATAATCCTCAAGGAATAAAGTGAGCAGAACATGGTCCAAGAAATACAGGCTGCTCTGATCTTTAGAGCTCCACTTAATAGAAGATTATTTGCATCCTCAGCTATGGTTGTGCATTTGCTTCCTTGGCATTCATGTATCTGTTTTAATACTCATTGATCGACACAATATACCAATGGAAACCTTCTTTAACTTCAGTCCCACTTCTTTTTGTTTCATAATATATAAAAAACCTGACAAGAGGACAAATGAAGCAATTAACATATTTAAAAATATACACACTTACATAAGTTTATTTAATAAGGNAATGGAGTTAAACAGCTCTTGTGAAGCCAGGACAGCCTGCAGGTCATACTGCAGCTGCTGGGGAGTGCACCAGTGTCTAGCCTGGGATTTCTGCTGAAGGAAATACGCCCCAGTACAGAGGAAAGAGCAAAGCCTCTGTGACATTCAAAGAGTCCAGCCAGAGGGACTGTCTCAAGAAGTCTGGCTACTTTGAGCAAAGGCGAAAGAATCCTATGGGATTGTATTTTGGCCTCACTGAAGTGAGCTTGTCAAACCTCCACAGCTTCTGAGGAGCAGTGATTTTACCCCTGGAACGCTGGGAGGTGATGTGGTCTGGGATAATGGGTAACATCCAGCTCCTGGGTTTCAGGCCATTTCCAGCTCTTCCCAGTGATGAGGCAGAATCAGAGAATGGTTAGAGTTGGAAGGGTCCTTAAAGATCATGGAGTTCCAAACCCCCTGCCACGAGCTGGGACACCTCGCACTAGACCAGCTTGCTCAAAGCCCTATCCAGCCTGGCCTTGAAGGTTATTCTTCAAAGGTAGCCTTTTGTTTTGAGTTCTGTTACTCCTGGCAAGGTTCTTAGTGCCTCTCCTTCTTCATTTGTCATTAGAACAGCAGCAATTAGCTTTTGTGAAATGCTTTTAATTCCTTGGATGGATAAAGCTGCATAAAACATGATTCTGTAACTCATCCTGAGCTTTGCAGCACTTTAATGTAAACCTGACCAATAACCTAACCTGTTCTAGTGCCCCAAACCTGCTCTGGGTGACCCTGCTCCGGCAGGAAGTTGGACTAGATGATCTCTGAAGGTCCCTTCCAACTCCTATCATTCTATGATTCTGTGAAACTCTGGTAAATTTGAATCTTACATGATATTTCATCTACCAAGTGGTTTGGCTGGTGATTTCCTTTTGCACTTGGCAGGGGCTGACATTGTTGGAACACTATGGAATGGCTGCATCTTACCAAAAACCCACAAGACTTCCGATGATATTCCTAGACCAAGAAGTGGCAGTTCCCAATATCATAAATGCAGTCTGTAACCCTTTCAAGATCCCTGCACCACTTTGAAAAAACCCATTCAGCAAAACTGCAGCTAATGTCTCTACTGTCACCAATGGAACTGCTTATAGGGAACACAGTGACCATACAATGCCGTTGGGTCCCTCAGCATTGCATTTGGGTGCTACGTGCCCTCATCTAACAGGCAGCTAAGGACAATAAGGCAGCAAAATCACTGCTGGGAAAGGGGAGAGAATTAAGGTGGTCTTTCCAAGGGGATGTGGAGAACAAAATCTGCCAGATCTGGGTGACCCCAGGTCCCAGAAAGCCTGCCACTCGTGGGAGAACACCACAGATGCCCTTTTTCACCTCAGGCTTTCCATCTGCCACATGAGCCACTTTATATGGAATTGTGTTTGCTGTGAAACTCTGTTTCTTGTGGGGAAAAGCTGTTAAAACCCTTTTTAAAAATATTTTGCCTCTGTTCAGTAACCAGATGTTTCACAAATCCACATCTGGTAACACACAGCTGACGTCAGGGAGCTGGATGGCTCTGAACTAAAGAAATGGTTGTACAATCGCTCCCTCCCCATGTGTTGTTTTAGTTCATTTGTTTGGCCCTTTTTTCCCCAGCCAGAATAGACATAATTAATAGAACCGATGGGCACTCGCCTGGCAGAAGAGCTCACAGCTTGAACTTGGATGGCTCGTTTCTACACAGCTTGGTGCTTCATGAGGAAAGATACACAAACAAGAAGAGACATTTCTAGCACAATGTCCAGAAAACTGGTGGGGCCTGACAATATGGCATCTCAGAACATCCCAGTCAATCCGGTGTCCTGTGTGTAAATCAATTAAGGTTAGCAGATGCTAAAAAACTTCAGCATGATATGCCAGAGCTCATGGCGGCCTTGATTATGCCCCCAACACTGACCTTCTTGTGCTCTTATTAAAGCCACCAATAAACTTTTGTCGATATCATTCTTAGCAACAAAAGCCCTCACTGATTTTGCTATAACGCCCCACAATACTCCAAGGAGAATATAATTTGAGTTGTGAATGACAAAAGGCAGACTGTTTGCTACAGATGCTTATTAGAAAAAAATGGCCCAGCCACCTGACTCAGGTCTTCTTTTAGAGGTCAAGTGAAGCAAGAGGTGCCTCACTACAGGGTCCTGGGGCCTGGCTGAAAATTGTGCTGTTTACACTTCTCTATATGAACTGGCATTGGGAAGGTGAGTGAGAACTGGCCAGAACACAGCTCACACTCACTACATGTAATAATTCCATATCACACCAACTTGACAGCAAGTAAAACTAAGGGCTGTCAAGCCACATCTTCTCTGAACTCTGGAAGAGAATTGTTTTGTCTATAGCAACCTTCTGAGTATCTTCATTTCCCTGTCCTGGGCACAAGAGTAAAACACAGCGTTGATTAGCCACAGATATTTGAAGTACCTGAAATCTGCTGATAATCACCGACTTAACTACCTGGAGATCTTTAGCTTGTGCTCTAACATGGATCTAAATGTGCCTCTACAGGTATATTACCCTGTTATTCTTCAGTCCTCTTCTTTTTTCACCTGGAAGACTCCAGACAGCTTCCCAATATCTCAGGCTTTCATTCTGATAAGAGTTCAAACAAGTCCAATGCAGAGGCATCAAGAAATTAAGATTTAGGGTATTTTTGCTTATTTAAAGACAGAGGAGTTGAAGTTCATCAAGATTCAAACTTCTACCATTGCTGATGGATTTTCCACAGAGCTGGAAGCAGGGTCTCTTCACAGCAGGGGACAGGAAAATATCATCGCATATTCAGGGGGGAATTATTCTCAGTAGAGAATCAGACTTTACCCACAGGGTGGATGGGACTGGTACTGGCAAGATTGGGTTTCAGACAGACCTAACAAGTCTAATCATAGTGCGGTAGTGGCATTCACTTGCATTGAAGATGTCCACAGAGGCACAGTGAAGCCTCCCAAAGAGATGTCAGGCTGCCATCATATACCCCAGCAACAATTTATGGTCTACATATGGTGCTTGTCAATGAGCATCCACACCAAGATCATCTGCCGCAGACACAAAAGGGCAGGGCTGCTACAGGCCGCTGTGATGTAGCTCCAGCTCCACATCCCCAACTCATCTTCAGTCCAGGTTTCTTGAGGGAAGCTCAACAAGACAGTCTCCAGGTTGAGGACCACAGCATATGAGCCAAGTCGGGTTGTGCTCCAACCACCTACAATGAGAACCTTAGTGGAAAGTTAAGTTGATTTCTGGCAATCTTCTTTGAGCCCTTGAATAAAAATCACGATAATCTAATGTTCAGTGAAGGAAAGGGGTTTCAAATCTATAGCCCCTCCAGTATTTGCAGCCAGGAGTGATGTTATGTGAAGAATTTAAGGAAAAAACATAGCAGGCATGAAGACAGGGCACTCTTGATGCACAGGCCCTGTGATGGCAGGGTATTGCCCACCCTAAATAAAAAACATAAAGTCGATTAGTGAATGAACAGTTGCAAGAAAGAGCAAATGTTGGATAACTCTTCGAACTGAAAGAGTTTCTTGCTTTGAAGATGTTTCAGTAGACTTGGAAACAACTACTCTTATACGAATGGAACCTTAATCTCCCTCTGTATCTTATCACTGTCCTTCCAGATGTTTTCATACAACATATATAAGGTATAGTAGCGCCCGCAGAAATGAGACTTGGACACGAGAAGGGGACTGCCACATTTTTATAGCAAATTCTAGACGTTTCCAAAAGCAACTAGAACATTCAGAGTGAAGAACAAGTCAAAACATGACATCAAAGTAGAGCTGCTTCTGTTCTGCTGTCCCTAATTCACTGTATTCTTCATTGGCACAAAATCATGTGTCTGCAGCCCAAGGCTTGTTCTTTAACTCCCAGGACTGCTGCCATTTTCCATCCTGCCAGCCAAATGAGCACTGCGTGAACTCTGCCTCAGCAAGTGAACTCAAAAAGTCCTTTTATTCTTCTCTGACCCTGCTGAAATGGTTGTTAAATCTCTACCCACCGTTTGTTCCCTGCACGTACCAAACGCTTTGGTTTCTCACGACTCCTGCAGCTTTCCCTCCTTTCTTCCCCAAGAAGCCAAAGCAAGAGACTCCCCTTCTGCAGCCCCACTATTTGTTCCCCACTGAATATCTTCTCCTTTTGATCACTTCGGTTATTCACATCCATGGAGTCTGCTCCAGAGCAGCAGATAGGGGGTAGGGTGTTCCCACTCCGCTCCACCGCAGGGATCAGAGCTTGCCTAATGGAAGGGGATGATGTCATGCTGGCTGCTCTTTTTAAGGCAAATAAAAATACATCCCGTCTCTTTGGATGCTGTTTTTGAACCCTGCAACCTAGCGGGAATCAAGAAATGGGTTAAAATCCAGCAATGTGCTCAAGCTGTACACAAACCTACTGATAAAGCTTTTCAAAAATTACACAAACCTACCGCCCTGACCTGCAGGCCACGCTGAGGGCCTCGTGGCCATGAGCTCACTGGCTGTGAAGCTGTTAGAGGTTGGACAAGTCAAGGAGCACTGCCTTTGCTTAGCGCGTTTGCCCTGGCTCCCCTCCGTGTCACCTTCAGCTCCTCTGTGCCCCGGTTCATCAGCAGTAAACGAAGAGAGCGTGCACCTGCCTGACAAAGAGGGAGCTCATCTCCGAAACCCAGGCAGAACTGCAGTATTAGCAACCGCAAAGTAACTTATTAGTTACTTTGAAAAACACAAATAAATGTTCAGTAGAAATGAGAGCCAAATCCTCTGATTCATAACTCAGAGGCAATTTCACAACCAAGAGGTAATTTGATTCAGCCCATTTAAGCCTTATTTCATGTTTAATTCACCTGAGTCTTTCAAGACTTTGGATTTTTTTAATTCTCTCTCTTATCATTTGTTCTGTGGAATCAAAGGAAATTTATCTCAACTGACAGTATTAAAAAATATACCGTTAAAAGACAAAAGACTGGAATGAAAATGTATTGTTTCATTCCAGTGAAAGAGAACAAAGTCACTTAATCATTTTATAAAATCACAAAATTTAGATCACATTATTCACTCAGAGCAACTGTTGCTGATGTGCTTTTTCTCGACTGCTCAGAAGCAAGGCTTTATTCACAAGCACTGCCCCAGTTAGTGGGGTGCCCTGCTTTCCCCATTCCAGCAGGATGATGCCCCGTGCAGCAGTGCTCCCCAGGCTGTGTGCTGCTGCTCACACAGATTTCCTTTCTTCATCTCAGCACCACACGTTACCTGATGTCTCTGCTCCACACCTTACCCCCAGTACAATTTGTACCATCGGAGAAAGACAGATATAAAATACTTGGCGTGAAACCCTAAATCTTCTCCTACCTTGTTCTGTTTTACCCCCACTGCACCTGATAATGTCTTAGAAGAGAGCCAATCCCTCAGAGATCAAGACAGAAAACACAGACTGTTATTTTAGGACAGCAGAAATCATGGCTATCTGCAGACCTTGTTTGAGTTCGACCTTTTATGCCCAAATGGTGAAAAAAAGTTTCATCAATACTCCCTCAAAGGGGTTGAGGCAGGGAACTGAGGAAATCAATAGAACCACTCTGAAAACACCACACCGAGAATTATTACAAGTTGTCACAGCTAGCACTGGTATGTTACTGATGACACTGAAATACTCAGAGAAGAAAAGTTGGAAAGACAAAGTGACTCTTCAAACTCACAACGCAGCAGAGATTGGAAAACAATCCCCAGATTCCATTAAGTCACCTCCCAAAATCATGTATCCCAAGCAACTTGAAGACTATTCTATATGACGTGGCCAATGTGGGAATGTGCTGCAAGCACCTAGGCATAGAGGTGACTTCATTGACAAATAGCACTGGATTCCACCCGAACCCTAGGACTTCAGGTGCGTGGTTCAGAGCCCAGCAAGTGGAAGTGAAGGCGTTCCTAGCCCCCCTCATTGATTCTATTTTGATAGATATCTATATATTTCAATATAATTGATTGATCTATTGTAGAGATTAGGAAAGGGATAGGAAGAGAGATGGAAAAATCCCAAGCGTTAGGGGCTGTCCCATATTTACCTTGAAAACAAGCTGAACCCATTAGCTGCAGAACTGGGTGATGTCTGGGTGATGCAGAACTGTCTGAACATCTTCCTCTCCTTCACTTGCTAAAGAGAGAGTGGCCAATAAAACAAGAGTGAAAACCTGCTCTGGGCTCTGGGGAGTTCCCATGTAACCAGGCCCTGTGGCTGCCTACTGAGGGCTTATCAGCTTCTCACGGAGACACAAAGCCACACTTCCTGAAGGTGCTTACAACAAATACAAATGAACCCTCAGCTCCATTTCAGGTCAGTTTTCCAGTGGCACATATGAAATAGCGCAGCCTCTAGACACAAAATCATCCTTTTGTCCTCCAGGCTGTGTGATACCTGCTTTGGGAATAGTGCCTGTGTGTACAGTGTGGGCTGTGACATCCACAATTTTGTCTCACAGCTGTAAAAGACAGACAATCCAACCACTGTCCATAAATTGTTCAACAGAAAAAAAAAACAAAAACAAGTTTCTTCTCTAGACCCAGTCCTCAGACCCAGTGCTGTTCACATCAAATGCTAACGTGGGCAGCCCTGGACACAATGCTTTTTGACTCATGTTTCCAGAGATCCCTCATACCGTTTACTCAGCATTTTGCATTCAGTTGTGGGGAAAACCAACTGGATTATGTCTTTTCTAATTTTGCTGCTTTTCTTCAAATTTTCTGGCGTGATCCATACCCCTTAGCTAGCTGTGGTGTAGTTGTGTTGTCTTAACATGGTATTATGCAAGCACAGCAAAGCTTTCGTTTAGGCACAAAGCAATATAATTCTGAGCAAAAATCCAGATTTTAGGCAGATGCGTTAGCCCCAGAGATTCCTTTCATTGTTATTTAATCATTATATTGCAGCAGCAGACAAAATCCCCAGGAAAAAACCCCAGCTGCATTAGCCACTATACACCAAGTTAAAAAAAGAACTCACCTCCCTCAAGAGTTTGCAATTTAATATAAAGAGCAGGTGTGCCATATAAGCAGCAAGGAGGAAGAGGGTAATTGTGGCATAGAATCTCTAGCTGGCTTCAAATTGATTTTAAGAACACGGGCCATAAATCAGTCCATCTCAGCAGTCCCCCTTACTCACAGGCGGTGCCCGATGGGGCACTAACAGGCTGGAACCACGAGGGGCTGCTGTGGTGGGCTCCCCCGCTCAGAGGCAGGTGGACTATCTCTGAAACCCATTCAATAATGTAAATGTGTAGCAATTCATATAAAAGGAAAGGGGGGAAAAAGCAACCACAGCTTCTTATTTCTAACTTTCACCCTTGCAGGCCTCAGTCAGGTCTCCACTCTTTCTCTTGCAACACAAACGTGAAATTTTCCTGGAAAGTGCTCTGGAAAAATCTGTGACAGAGTGGTCAGGTAAATCTATATGTGTCTCTCAAGTTGAAAGTGAAAATCATACACAGCAGCATGAAAAGCACCATGAACAAATATGCGTTCTTGTCTAACTGGGTTCAGATTAATGCTGTAAAGACAGTAAACTACCCAGGAATAATCCGGATTGCTGACATTGAGAAGACCACTCCACTGCTTGCAATCCTTGGTCAGTGCCACTGCCTGGGCATGGCCCCACACTACTTGCTATGGTCACACACAGGTCATCTGTTGTGTCCTGGGGCACCCCCTTCCAGACAGTGGTCCAGAGCAAGCACTGAACAGCTCTTACTTCTGTTTATTTGTTTTCCTCACTTTCTTTAAGCTCTGAAGCTTTATGACCATATTAAATGCAAATACCAACTATATGACACAAAATAACACCAGGAAACGGAAACGAGCATCAATGCATCATGCTGAACAAAGACTTCTACAGTTTCTGATGCAAACTAAACATTTCAACATTCCTAACAGTTCAGGTTTCCCATTAACTGTAACTGAATCGTTTCAGAGCCTCCTGTGAGAGGGACTCCAGTGTCCTAGATGCCCCAAGAGCATCACTACCATACGACGTACAACAGCTAAGGTGAATACAGACATATGGCAGTCAGACACAAATCAAAATTTCATTTCAGCCTCCTGGTGGAGAATCAAAACATCTGCTTCTCCTCGGATCGCTGGGATGTTGCGGAAGCGTTGACTTCCACAAGAGCCTACTGAGAATTTTCTGCCTTCACTGTTTTTCGTTGCAATGTTTATTGTCAGGTCATCATTTGTCAGAGTGATGGAAAGCCTCTACTCATGTGAGGATGGTAAAAAGCCTTATCAAAAATGCTGCTACTGAACACCAGGAAGGAGTCAGCAGGCAGAGAAGCAAACTGGGAGTCTTTACAAAGGAGGTCAGGAGCTGCGTAGCAGCTCTTAAAAATGGTTCCTCTGCCCATCAGAGTCCCCTCCGCCATGAGAGCAGCTACACAGCAGGGAAAATGCACTGGTAAATGACACCCTGAGAATCTCACAGCATAAACTTTCCTTTGATTTTTTAGTATTAAATGAAAACTACACTGCTATCTTTTTTTTTTTCTGTCTTTGCAGCAGAAAATATACTACAAAAGGTAAGCAATTTTTTTTCCCTAAAAACACAGACCTTAGGAAGAGCTCATTTTACAGTGACACTGCTATCTGTTTAAGTCTGCATTTCTTTGTTCCTTCTGTGCTGTTTTATTACTTCCTTCTCTCAGCCATATCCGATGGCTTCTTAAATTCTGCCTGCAGCCACAAGGAATGTAAGCAAGTATAGCTGATGTAAAATGACATCCATGCCTTCATTCACTGAGCAGTGATTGTCTGTTGAGTACTTGCAGGGAAATTCTTTCTTTTCTTTTTTTTTTTCTCCAGTATAAATCCCAAGGCAGCTGAGGTTACACAACTAGCTTCATACTTAGCTTAAAATATGTCTCCATTTATAAGCCATCTGCAGCACTCATCATTAAATGGGAAGGCCGCAAACAGGAAAACTCACAACAACGATAAATAATCAGGACTCAAATGAGCACTCCAGTTTGAGGCAAGAATCTGGGTTGGTTGATCAAAATGCTCTCTAAACAGTGCCAGCTCAGTGAATGGGACAACCACATCACAAACCACTTGTCTGGGGCAAATGTCCCACTTTCCAAAGCCATTGATACATTTTCTGGCTCAGGAAAGCCCTGACATGCAAATCATTAGAGAGCAGGAGAAGTATCGCTAGATGCTTGCCCTTTGCTTTACTCTCCCTTAGGCGTCTGCTTTGGCATCACTGTCAGAGAAGAGACAGGGAGGTAGGTGGGCTTCTGGCCTGACCCTGTACAACCATTAATTCATTTACTTATATTCATGCAGGAAGGAATACGTCGATATGTCATGAAGACTTGTTACTGAAAAAAGAAAAAAAAAGGCAAATCAAAGAAATTAGATTCTCCATTTAGATCTGGATGTGAGCAAGTTAGAGACTGCCCTGGTATCGTTCATGGACTAAAGCACCTCCCACAATGTCTAAACGCTTTACAGGATGCAGCCCTGGGTGATACCACCAAAAGGAAACGCTGGACTCATAGAAATGGGAGCCTTCATCTTTAAGAACATATAAAACTAAACACATTTATATCCCATGATGAAAATTACAGGACAAATGGCATTTATTTGTTTGGATAGCAAAAACTAGGCAACTTAAGTCTCTCAAGATTTTCACCAAAGTATGTTGATTGCCTTTGGGATTTAGATGTGCAGAGGTTTTTATGATTGCATTTCAAGGCCCATTATGTGCTCTGGAGAGGCAGCATAATTTCTTTATATTTGTGAGGCCCCAGAAGGATTCTTAGATTTTTGAAATTAGAGATGGAAATATTTATCTTTCCCGATGATGAATCCCCCACCAGCACAGAGCCGCCTGCTAAAGCACGCTGCTAAGGACTCATGGTGTCTAGTTTGGGGTGACAAAGCTCATATCTGACAGCAACTCCAGAACTTAAAAGATTTCACTTTTATAGACCAATCGTCAAGATAACTGGTCCTTACCATCAGATATTGCTTATTAATTCACTCTATTGTAAAACTCTCATCCTTTCCCATTATTCCAGGAAAATTGCATAATTTCAGGTATATACGTAAAAGAAGCCCTTGTTTCTGTATTATTCTGTATTTTACAATAAAGCTGGACAGACCTGTGCTCAGTGGTAACTTATTTTATTAATAAATTCCTATTGAGGTCATTAGGGTACAGTAAAATCAGCAGGCTTTGACCCTTGGAGCTCTCATGCAAAAGGAATGAATCAGAAAGCACTGGAGCAGAATCTGCTCTTGTAGTTTTGCCTAAGTTTGTTGTTGTTATTATTTTCCTTCAAATCTCTCATGCTTGATTAAAGAAATTTCTCCTTGATTTTCTGTTCTGTTTTTATTACGCTTGTAGATAAAAAGCCCTTGCACGGCAGGAAGAAGAGCAACAATTTGCCAACTCAAGCTGCATTTACCATCTGGTACCCAAGAACTCAGCAGACTGCCTGCTCTATCAGTGCAATAATATTATGTTGCTTTAATGACCCCACACTCGGATTTGAAGATAAGCAAGTTGGACTCAGATGACAGATAGGGACATTCACCTCCTGTAATAACCAGCATTTCCTCAGCTGTTGTCACCAATTACCACAGCATTGATCACAGACTGATAACAAAAGGTAGTATAATTTCAGAAAATCAGCTTTCTCTGCTTTTTCCTTTTTGTGCTTTCTCTAATTGGGTTTAGAGGGCTGCAGTGCCAGATGGATACAAGCTGCACTGAGTGAGACAACGGAGCCCCATTTCCCTGGAGAAGGGAAGGGGGGAAAGGGAAGGGGGGGGAGCAGCACCATACTCACACCACTAAAGCCAACATTCCCGAAGGAACCACTGGTTCTGAAAGCTTGGAGTTAGACCCCTTAGAGGAGACATACTGTCCAAAGGAAGATGCTCGATGTATTGCAATAAATGATGCTGTGATTTTTGAAACCTGGCTGGTCAATGATTGCCTCTGCTTCTGCCTCCAGTGGCTCTTATTGTCTGGAAGCCACGTCTTTCTCCTCTTCCAGCCCCACGGTTACTCATCACCTCTTGCTGCAGTGAACAGGGAGTACACTGCACACTGCAGTGTATTCAAAAATCGGCTTCTATTTTCAAGGGCAAGGATGACAAATTGAATGTGGAGCAACTGTTAGTTTTATGGATAAACTATGTGTCTACAGTAGAGGGAGAGCATACTCGGCACAGGCTACTACTATATCACCCACCATGAAGTGATAGCAACAACAGCCGCTAGCAACCGGTGATTGATTTTCCCCAGAGGCCGTAGGAGCCTAAATAATGAAAGCAAAATATTTGGGGTTCATGCAGAAAGACATTAACAGAGTGTTCCTTGCAAAGAAAGACTTGGACTTGCTGGATTTGTTCACAGATGTGTCATCCTTTAACAGATAAAAATGGGAATAATAAAAGGATCATAATTTTTTGGAGACTAAAACAATGAAGCCTTTCCCCCCTGCCAGGGCATATTGCAAGTAAAACTCCCTACCCCAGTCTCTGCATTTACCCAAAGAGAGACCAAGCATGAAAGATGGGCTGATTTCCATGCTGTTTTCACAGCTCCCATCACTTGTGTGCCACTGAAGGATGGAATCCAGCAGGGGAATCTAGAGGGAATGAACCCCAGCTGCCCCCATTCAGGACAGCCTTCTGGAGACCACTGCTGATGGGCACATTGGCCAGTTCACAGATGTCTAAAGCCAGGAGGAAAATCACAAATATTTCTATAGAATATGGGCAAGTCCTTTACACAGCATCAATTGTAAATTAGCCAGTTGCATTTTGCCACATGATAAGGAGAAGAAATTATAATGGTTGTATGTCAAGGACACTTTTATCCCGAGCTGTCACCACCATTTCTTCCCCTATAATCCATTTACTAAAAGAGTAATAAATAAAAGCTAACGGTAAAGATACTCCCTGTAAGCAGGAGTGATGAATTTTGAGCCAGAAATTAAATCTTGGCTCCCATCCACAGAATGGCTAACTTCACAAGCATCTACAAGAGCTTTACAAGGCTACTCCTGAAGCAAGGGAACCCGCAATCTAAGTGAGATGTTCCCAATACACCCAATGATGGCAACAAAGATAAGCTCCACAGTGTGATGTCTGCATAGCTCAGATATGGAAATTGCCACAAGAAGTAGGATGTGGTCCAGGGAAGGGCTCTGAAGAAGTGATTCTCCAGTGCCAGCAAGCTGAGTGACATATCACCACTTTTAAACACTGCATAACAATATGCAATTCCTATTATTATGTACTTCCTACTCGAGTTTCCTAAATACTATGTGTTACTCAGCCATCTATATTTTATAATGTCAATGCTTTAATTAAAATGTGATCTCATTTACGCCCTGGAGGAGCCAGCAGCTCTGTAAGGACCCTGTAGGATTCAGCCACCGAACCATCGGTCGGGAGACGGTGTGGGCCTGTGGAAGGCGCTGCGCTCCTGGAGGTATGGCTGGTCCAACTGCCCACCACCAAACGGGGCTGCTGCTTCCCTGGCCATCCTCTCTGAAAAGGGGAGGTAATGCCCTCTCATTAATCTATCACACTGGGTAAGAGATTGAGGGAATAGCTCCAGTACCGACCTTGACTAACAGGCCTGGAAGAAGGCTTTTTAAAGTTAATTGAAAGAATTGCACAGACTTCAAGCTGCTTTGTACCAGTTCCTAACAGACCAAGTGACTACACCAGAGTGAAATGCAAGGCACAAACATATTAAAATATTGTAATTTAACTATTGCCACTCCTGCTAAAAACACCAGGAGCATCTGGGATCCTCATCATCTAAATCCTTCCACCCTGAACAGTGACTGAACAGCACAACACCCTAGAGCTATTAAGATTCTTTGCTTCGTAGCCTTGTTACAATGAAATGGTTATTAGAGAAAAGTCACTGGGGAGAAAGAGATGTTGCTTAGTTTTCTGGAACAGGAACTTTTCAGAAGATAAATTCATATTATTATCTCTTCCATTTTTCTCTAGTGTGTTTAGTGATCTTCTGCCCACAGAAGAAACGGATCTTTCTTGATGAAAGAATGAGCTGTTTGAAAACAAAAAAGCAGATCAAAGAGGAGAGCAGCTTGGTGATGGAAGATGTCAGCCAGAGGAGGAGGATGAAAGCGAAAGTGCTGGTGATCAAGGAAGCCATTTTTGTTCAATTCCATGTGTACAAGATAAAAGCAGGGCTCACTTTCTGCATATCTATTCATTTAACAAATTGTCCAAGGCAGTATTTTTCAGCCCACCTGTTGAAGCTGTACCTTCATCTCTTACACACGCATTAGCCTGTGGAACAGGAAAGGCCTCTCACGTGCAAAGAGGAATGCTTTTGTTTGGAAAGAGGGTGGTTAGAACTCCTCAGTATCACAGACACTGATTTTGAGGCTACAGCTCAAGATAACGCCATATTCTTAGTAAATCTTTGGTCTCAAAACACAAATGTTCTCACATCTGTATTTGCTGGGGTCTTCACAAAGAGACCCTCTGTGTTGTTTCACGTGGCCTCCCCTCTGAGCTCAGCTACAGTGCAGGGACACTTCCCATCTTCAAGCCTCCCTGGAAAGCTCACATTGCCAGGCTTCCTCAGGAAACTTAGCGGATCTGTATTTCCAAATACCTACATATTTCTTCCTATCCTTTCCTAGGTGTTCTTAAACAAAGCCCCTCAGAACAGGGACATTCTGTTTATATTACAGCAAGCATCTAGCAAGACTTTATGAGCACTTCAATAAAAAATGAAAAACGGTGAAATATTGTTTATGCTGGGTGTCTCTGCCCCCATTAGCCTAGACATTTAGCCTGCTTAGGCTAATTATCCATGGGTCCCCTAAACCTAAGCACCAGCTGGATTTTAGAGCTCCAAATATGGACTGTCAATACAGATCTGGCTCAACTCGCTTTACTGACTGAATGTCATCACTAGACCCAACACTGAGCAGCAAAGAGAGAAGAAAATAGTATGTGAGTGCAGGTGTGAATTTTGATCCTCCCTCATGTTCTTTTAAATAATCCTGGAAACAGAGATATTGGAACACGGAGTTGTCATCTCACTTTTTTTTTATGGTGTTCACAGTCATTATACCAAGTAAAACCCATTGGAAAACCTGGCAAGTAGAACCTTTCTACAGATTACGCTGCTAACTGGAGGCTGCCAAGGCTTCAACGTAATTATCAGACTCGACCATGTAACTGAAACTAATTTTTTTCCCTTGAACTCTTAAACCCCTGGAACAGAAACCCTCCTTATTGTAACAACAGTGTCTGGATTGTGTAACAAAAGTTAGTCAAAGATGAACAAAAGATTTATAAAGATTGGTATCACAATTTCCAAATTAAATGCCAGGCAACAAGCTGCATGAAAATTAATGAATTATGTGGGTTCACATACTAAGTCTCTAGTGGAGCCCAGATAAATCCATGTGTCTGAACTCTAAGTAAGCAGTTCTAGTCATCAGCTTACCGTTACAAACAAAGCAATTACTGGCTGACAAATGTATATGCAGCCACCTATGAAATCCACTACACAAGTACCCAACACAAAATCCACACTACCTGCATTCTCCTCAGCAGTATCCATTGAGGTTCGAGACAGGACAGAGCCTGGTTACACAACCTTTCTACTCAGAGCTGCTGCTGAAATATAACTTCACATCATTCACTCCTGCTATGTGGCCTGGAAATAATTGCCTGGAAGAAGCTGGCTTAATTTATTTTTTTTTCTACAGAGAGGGCAGTGCTTTTGAAAGAGCGGAAGCCCTTCCTTCAGTCCCTGTCCAAAAGAGGGTTATATAAAAGTCAGTATTGGTGTATGTGGTGTTAAGGGATGCTTTTCTGACTTCCTTGGGATTCAAACAGTTCTCCATGGACCTGCTGTGAATTTAAACAGAGCAGCGTTGTACTACTGCAATGCATGATATGGGATGAACAGCGGCACTTCTGCAACAGCCAAAGCAAGATAGAAAGAGGGCAAAGGCAGAGGGCATTGTAATAACCTCCTCAGCCTGCTAAAAAGGTGGCATCCTGAGAGTATCCTGACGTACACCAGCTACTAAAGTTACTGGACTTCACCTTGCTGATTTTTGTTTAACGAGAGATTATGTCTGCATCCTCTAGCACTTTCCTTTATTCAGTCTGCACATACTGGAAAATACTTTTGGGAAACTCAGTTCTGTATTTCTGAGTGGAGGAAGTAAATTGTAAAGGTCTTTTAAACATGGTAGGAAGTGATTTATTGTCAGTTTCAGATCCCATTTGCCTCCCATAAGTGAGGAGAAATATAAGCCTTATTGTGGCTTTTTATTCTATTCCGGGAATAAGCAGCATATAGCACATTCCAGCTACCTTGACCTGGGATTTGTGGGAGATTGTTGGATGGAGCAGAGTAAAAACTTCATCTTTGGCTCTAGCAATTATAAAGCAAACATCGATTAGTAGTGGAAGAAAAAATAAAAAAGCAGAAAAAATCTTAATAGCCCATTAATTTCTGGTTCTTGATTTTCTACCCAAAGGCACAGTTAGCCCCTCACTGGGAAAAATCAGGGGTGGGAACAACCAGTGGGAAATGGGTTTTTGTGCAAAGCCAAGTCATTTGTCCACGTAAAGGCAAACAGCAAGGTTCTACGGAGACCAGACGTGACTCTGGGGCACACCAAAGCAGTGGGTCCCACCAATGAGCTCACAGCCGTCAGTGACAGTGGGCTGGAGATCCATAAAGAGTCCCCATCTGGCTCCCAGTGCTGGCTGACCTCGGCCTCTGCGCTGAGGCCTGAGCTGGACGCAAGCTGCAGGGGCTGAAAAATGCAAACCATCTCATTTAATCAGTAAATCTCCTCTTCCCTGCATGCATCTTTCCTGATAACTAACAGTTGGAAATGTTACCAAAGGCATTTGTTATTGAAAATTGTTTGTGTTAAAAAAAAAAAACCCTTGGTAAAGAATTCTTTGCTGCAGCTCAGTGTGAGGAATGATAACTCCAAGTCACATGGGGTAGGTTTTTTTAACGCTTAAATAGTTGTGTGTGACTCTTGGTATCACACTTCCACAGCAAGATCATAGGATTGCAAGTTTAAAATTCATCTCTTGTGGATCAACTGCTACATTAAGTCCAAATGCACCTTTCCAGCAGATTTTCCAGGAGGCTACTAACAAAGCGTAAACTCAGAACAGGAATAAATGGAATTTAAACAAATTCATTACAAAATGTAAATACACGTTCTTACTTTTATTTCTCTGAGCTGATAGGAGGAGCCATTTAAAATGTCTGAGTTAGCCAAAACAGAGAAATTATACATGATCACATTTCCAAGGCTTCTTTGACATATCTCCTACATATTATTCCCATTATTCCCAAAGCATGGAGACCCCAGCACACAGTCTTCTCTCGGCAGCAACACTGTGAGATGAGATTTGTTTGTTTCTCTCAGAAAAGGCAGAATATTAAAGTTTTCCCTCCCACAGGAACAGATTGATTTACCCACTCCTGGCTGCACCTATCATCCCTCAGAAATTACCAGTGCAAATATTAAGGTGACGGGAAAGGCAGCCTGAGCCTTATATCTCGGTGACATCCCAGCCAGAGAGCACAGACCCTGACATGCTGGTGGCCCTGGCACAGAGCAGAGCAGCTCCTTTAGGGTGACCACACACCATAAAGCACAGCACTAAAACTGGAGCCACTCAGCAGTACCAAACTGGCGTATTTTCAATTTCTTTCTGAAAGTGCCATAAATTGAGTGGTTTAGTGAGGAGGAACACTGTTAACCAGAAAAGACCTTTCTTTTTTGTGTTTTTTCTCCTTTCTCAGATAGATGGTAGAGGAAGCGTTTGCAGAACACCAGCTGCAGCGTGTCCCTCTTGCCTCCCTCCCACTCCTGACTGCAAACACGAGCCCGGAGCAGCAGGGGCTGCAGCGTCCTGGGCACTGACACCAGTGTCCCGCTCCACATTTTTCTCAGGTATTCACACTGGCAAGCCTGCCTCTGCCTCTGGCTGCAAATCTGGCTCGTCATTCAGGCTGCTTAAGCCTTCCAGAACATCGTTTTCTTTTTGCTGGCTGATTAATTTGCTTGCTTTCATCTGTTTTCAAACAAACACTTGCTTAAAATCCTCCCTGGGATTTCTATCAGGCAGTGCAGGAGGGAAGAAGCCCCTTTCCAATACATCCCGCTCTGACCTTCGCAGCACTGCTTTGCTGGGGGAGCGGGGCCGTTTCCTTGCTCTAATGACACAAGAATTGCCAAGTGACAGTGCTACCCAACACTTCTGTCACCCTTCCTGCCAGCACTGCTCACACTTTGTGCAGTGGAAGAGGACAAGAGGCACACTAGACCATGCAGTACACAAGGGAATGAAAATTCTCTCTCTACATTGCAAAGAGGGAGTTTTTACACCCCAAAAATGAGATGTGGTTCTCCCTTCCTTGGGCCACATACCTACAAACGTTATTCTTGGTCATAAAATCACAGAGTTCCAGCCACAGCATTTATCTCTGAGCTGCAGCGAAAAATGAAATCAAACGTTAGCAAACAGAGGTGATGAAGTTTGCATGGTTGCACCTGTACATCAGCTGCTACCCCGAACATGCACCTTCTCCATCACCCCTCCTCCTGCTGCAACCTGCCTACCAGCCTGGAAATAACACAGCAAGACGGAACAGCATGTAGGTGATCAAATTTTCCTCATGTTCTCTATTGGGTACATCCCAGTAAGGATGGGTGGGATCCCAAGGAGAACACAATAAATTGTCATTCTTACCATCTGTATGCCATCTTTCTGTCAGAGACACCAGCGATTTATGAAACGTGACTTCACAATGAACAGTAATGAAAATAGCATAGAGTCATAGAATCACAGAACAGTTTGTGCTGGAAGGGACCTTAAAGATCATCGAGTTCCAAACCCCCTGCCATGGGCAGGGACACCTCCCACTAGACCAGGCTGCTCAAAGCTCCATCTAACCTGACCGAACTTGATTTCACCTTTTCCATACTATTGGTACAATACAGTCTGCCCCACACTGACAGCATCAAATGGTGACAGAAGATTCAGATTTTTACACTTCGGGGGCCTTTGCATCTAAAATGACATTCAGACTTGAGCCAAGGCAAAATCCAGAACATTACTCTGATTCAGACTCCAGTGATAAAATCTCTGCCCTTTGTTTTCTTGTGAATTTTCACATGGGGCAAGGCCTACACAAAATGTAGCCGCTTTTCTCAGCTTTATTTTAAAGTTTGAAAAGTTTTATTCCAATTCAAAAGAAACAGGGAGTGACAAGCTGTTTTTTGTTCTCTTTCCCTAAGGAATGACTTCATTTGAGTTCAGCACTACATACAGTAACCACTGTTGGCTTGGATAATCCCTGTAACTCATTGAAACTCAGAGTCAGGTTCCTGACCTGAACTTTGCAGCTGGTAAAGACCAGAGGTTTGAATGCCTCTGATTGGGGAGGACTTCGATCAGGAATTCTATTCAGACTTTACTACTCAGACCCACTTTTTATCAGTATTCATGTTGAAAATCAGGTTCTTCAAAGTCTATGGTACTACTCAATAGTGATCCTGCTGTACTACAGGCTAAGGGATCCTCTTGCAAGTTTTGGTATCCGGATATATGGAAGATATAGGCCTTCTTCACTGGAGACAAAATTTGGCAGGCAAAAAGGCAGACAGAGCCATTGCTTCTTAAGCACTGGTCCTTCAGTGTCCCATTCTGTCCAGCTGCCTTCCTCAGCCCACATCCATTCAGCAATGGACTCAACTGCAAGGTGATGGTGTGAACATCCCACGGAGGGATAATCAAGAAAAAGATGTGGACGGTAACTACGTGAAGAGTCTCTTCTGCTGTTACTGAAGATGGGGAGACTATAAAATTCAGATCAAGATTTGGATTTTGAATGTTAAGGAATTTCTTCTGCCTAACCCCCAAGTCACATGTTTCAGTTAATGGATGTATTGTTGCTTTACAAGTGAGATGTCTTCATAGAATTGCCATCAAACAGACGCTAAGCTACGCCATTCCTATTTACTGTGCCCAGGGACTGTTCACACAGTAGTTCATACACATACATTTATTCCGAGAAGCTTTGAAATTGGGCAGAGGCCAAACATTTGCAGACGGGTTTTATAAGGCAGGATAGCTCACTGCTTGGCTGGACACAGTTCTTCCCACAAACACAGCCTCTTTGGGGTCCCAGCTTTACAAAGAGTACAAAATGTCAAACAGCAGAAGAAAAGGATGCAGTGACAAGCATGGGCAACCGTGCGCTCAGAGACGTCCCTGCCTCTCTGCAGACCTGCTCCCCCTAAGCTTGCTTATTAGTAGCACATTTAGCTTTTAAGAAAATGGAAAATTGTCAGATATTGCCCCCAACAAACAAAGATATAAGGTGCATATTCAACAGAATTTAAACTGAGCATTAAATTGGATGCTGAGCTCAGTCGCATCCTGCAAAGCAGGGCTCCACTCGCCTGCAGGATTTTCTATTTCTAGGCTGCTCAGGATAACAACAGATGGGACCCCTCATTCAAAGGACCACCTTGAGGCTAGAGGCAGCAAAACTGGACCGGAATGCAAAAAACCCAAGGTTGTTGCAGATGCAGGGGTAAAAACATGTATTTTCAGTTGGAAAATAAAAAAAAAAGGATGGAGTCCAGATGAGGGGGGAGGGTACTCTGGATTGCTAAAACATCTCAGATCCCACTGTATTTGCCTCCCTCAAAACCAAAGCCACTGGTTTCCCCAAGAAGGTCAAATTAACTGTGAAGGCAAAAGAGAGCTCTTATCCAGAAGCCCAGGAGTTGGGTACAGGAATTTGCTACCATGTCAGAGAGAGAAACTTCACTTCTGTGCTACCAGTACTGCTGGGTGAGAATTTTCTGCCAATGCCTTCTGAAGGAAAAGACCGTCATTTCTATTTTGTTTTAATCAGAAAACCAAAATGAAAGGTTTTGTTCCAGGTTTTGTTAACTCAGTTGAAGCACTTCAGCTAACCCATTTGAAAATATTTCTTTTTAGGTCAATTTGTCATTAATATCTGTCTGCCTCCGCTACCACACTCTCTCAGAAAACTGGTATCTCACATTCTTCCTTTCTTTTTTCCCTGCCCCTTCCTTTCTCTGCATTTTCTGCTTGGATTTAATCTGAGAATATGCCGTGGGATATCCTCCCCAGCTGCCCTGCTGGTGGGTACCACAGAGATGAATCCAGCCACAAACGAGAAGGGAAGCCTCAGGCACTGCCATTGATCCAGCGGATGCGGTGAAATCAAGCTGAAACAAAATGCTTTGACTTTCAGAATGAACACAGTTTGAAACATCTAAATTAATGATAAAAATTCAGTACCTTCATTCTTTGTCAAATCATTAGAATAAAATCAGCTACTGAAGCATCCATTTTCCACCAGACTTGAATTCCAGTTTACAAAAACACTGGGCACGGGCATCCCAGTGACCGTGCTACTGGGCTGTTCCTCCACCACTCACCCCTGGCTGGCTGCACCCTGCTCTCCTGCCTCTTCTTCTCTGTCTCTCGATTCCCCTTCTCCACACCTCTGTCTGCTCTGGACATTACTTAGGGAAAGTGAGGAGTCTCTCTCTGTAATGTTAGGACAGGATTTATCACAGTGTCTGAAAGCACTATCCTAGCACTCCTTAGAATTCTGGTTTTGTATATTTTTACTGTATGAATATTTGCTTGTATGGCATTTGTTCAGCTAAAAATTAGCAGAGAGGCAAGAAGACACAAGTTATAGTCAATGATTTATTTTCAAAACTATCTCAGATCTGTTCCTTTGCTGCTTGCACATATTTTTCCCATTCACTCTATAAGCACAATAAATTTCATGTTAACAAAAGACAGCTGCCACAGGGTGGGGGGTTTTTTTGTTGTTCAAAGGGTATACAAGTTATATCTAAAAGTATGCTCTTTGCAATCAAAGTGACAGTCAAAATGTGACTTAAATATTTTGATGTCCCCTAACTGCAACAAAGTGCTCGTTGAGCAGTTCTTGGGCTGTTTGCTCTTGCACATTGCAGGCTGGTGGGCACCAGCACAGCAAGTTTGCAGTGCCCTCTGGAGGCGAGTCCTGGGTTCTGGGGATGGAGAGAAACACGAGCAGTGATTGCTCGTTGGCTTTTTTTTTTGGGGGGGGGAGGGGCGGGGAGGGTGTTGTTTAGGGAACAGGCTGGAAAGTAGGAAGAGGTTCTGATACCTAGGTTCACACTGGCATTTGCAACCAACAGGACACACGGGGGAGGACTGCATTCCTTGTAAGCACAGTTGATAAAATAAAGAAATCCATCTAGAAAGTCAATCCTCTCCTTGACCCTCACTCTCCATCTCTTACCCATGTGCAGTCAGGTGATTAGAAGCACAGGGTTTGGAACTCCCACTGCAGTTCAGCGCTGTGTAGCCAGGAGAGAGAGATCCAGGAAAAAACATCGGAAAAAACAGGAGCCCTTTGGAATCAGCACCACACTATGCTCAAAGTTCATCCAGGCTGTAATGAAATTCCTCCATGAGGCCATTTTCTTCACTCTCATTTTTCTTTTTAAGAAAATATTAATTTCTAGGTGCTCTGTGATACTGGAAGGAGAAGTGCTGCAATGTCAGGAAAAATATAAAACTGTTTTTATAGGATCCCTTGTTTCAGTTTAAAGGGGTTTGGCCTGGAAAAGGTCTGAACAAAAGCATCGGAACTTTTTATTCTCAGACTTGGAATATTTGAAAATACTTCCATCCTTGATAGCACCCCTGGCTCTCACAAATAAAGGGAAGAAGAAAGAGATTCAAGCATACTTTAGACACCACTGAAATTTCCTCAGGATATCTGCCAGCGTCCCAAATTAAAAGCCTTCCAAGCCTAGAAAGAAACATAACCTAAACCAAGGAGAATATGAATAAAGCAGTTCAAAAGCTGGATTATTTTGATTGTTTGGCTACGAGAGCACCACCAGCAGAACGCCTTATCCCTCCCTCCTTGAAATTTCAGCTAAGAAATCCTGCAGTTCCTACCCTCAGACCAGCTCCATTACTAGAGATGAACACTTAACTGTGAGCAGAAAACGGACATTTTGCCAGGAGCTTCATATTTCTGGAGTTTGTATCTACAACTATCAATTGTATTACAGCCTTTGGAAAGCTGTATGATAAAATTTTCATATATGACCTTTGTTTCTTCTGATACTTCCATGGCTCCTGATGCATAATTTTTAGCTTACTATATATACCACATCACTGTAATTGTTATGAGACTAATACAGAAATGACTGTGATAACAGCAATCCTTATATTCGTTAGGATAGCCCATTATAAAATGTCCACACCACTCATGTGTTTTATTTATAAAATTAGAATAATGCTGTCTTTTTCCTGGGACCATCACATCTACGTATGTCTGTTCAGTTCTTTGGGCTCTCACAGCGCAGTTGGCACAAGAACTGAACTGGTGCTTCTAGATGGTCTTCTCAACAAAGGTAACAGTGAACATCTCAGAAAACTGTCCATATGCATTAGTGGAGAAGGGGGAAAGGAGAAAGTGACAGGGCAGAATGAGAGAGAAAACATTTTCTGTTTATCACCCACCACTATTTAGCTTTCCCTCCACAAGAGGTTGTGGCATCAATAATCTCAGGCAAGTAAGCAATCCAGAGACGTTTTCAGTTAAATAATTCACCTCTCTTCTATTCTGATGCAAGAAGTAGGAGACAGCTGGTGACACCAGAAAGGCATCAAGTCAGAATGCCCACATGAACCTTCCCTCTGCCAGAGCACGTAGACAGGACGAGGCATGTGCCTTAAACCATGGCCCAGACAGTTAGCACAAACATCCCCTAGTTCTCTAGCAAAGATAAAATGAGAGACTGCCACAGTCCTTATGGATCAAAACATGAGGCAGCAGCCTTTGCCAGCTGAGGAACACCTCCCACAGCCTAGACGCACTTTAAAAAGCAGACAGAGGACATCCAGGGTTTTCATGTCCACAGTTCCCAATTCACCTCTGGGTTGTTTAGGATGCACTCAGAGCTACAAGGCAAAGATCACTGTCACAGGATGTACTAGCTTCAGCCAGCCTTTTGCAAAGAGCTGGATGCAACCTCTGTGACACAGTGGAGCACAACTACAGTAAAAACTCTGCCTTAGATAGCTTTACTGCTATTCAACACAATAGATTTTGGCCCAAAGGCTCTTAGTGGATCAGGGTTATACCCTACCATGCTCCCAAAACCTGGGAGGGGAAGGAAATGGTGCTTTCAAAAAGAAGAGCATTTTCCTGCCATCCATTCCATGGATGACATAAGCACTGCATTGTGAAGAAGGAGGAAAGTTTCCAGGAAAGAAGCAGTACATGAGGGTGTTTTCCAAAGCCACACTGAACAGATCTCTTATACCTCACTGAGACTAAAATTTAGCAAATGTTCATGCCCATAAAAAATTGCATTAGGCACAAAGTAACATTTAAAGCCAGGAGCCAACATTTCCCCATTGTTTTACAGGGATTTTAAATCTTGACAAGTGTTACAAAATTCCCTTAACCCCACAGTGCCACAGCCAGCACCAACTCGGGTAGATCAGGTCGGAACTGGGTTATCTGAGGTACAATGGAGATGTGCTTTTACTCCCTCCTTTCAACTCCAATCTAAACATGTGAAAGTAAAATTGCATTTAGTGATGGGTTTTGTCAGTGTTGGGTTGATGGCTGGACTAGATGATCTGAAAGGTCCCTTCCAACCCAGGCAGCTTTATGATTCTATAACTATGGTAGAAAGAGGGCTCACATGTGGGAGGCACACATCAATGGGTTTCAAAGGCTACTAAAACCATCCGAAGCAATGAAGCAAACTGCGGGGTGTGCTAAACACAGGCCGGTTTGTCAACTGTTTTACAGACCTCCTGGGACACAGCAGATATTCCCCAATCACAGAACAAGCCACGAAATCAGCCCTAGCGTGTCACGAGGCAATAAAGTGATTGTGGAAGGCAAAAAGTGTCAAGAGAAAACAAAGCTTCCGAAAGGTTTCTGGAAGCAAGCTCTGTCTCTGTAGGAGTAATAGCAGAAAAGAAGCGGAGGTTCTGTCACACAGCACACACACATGTTGGAGAGGTTTCTACCCCCTGACTGGACATAAAATGAAATGCACACTGCATAACTGAAACCATATAAATCACTATCAAATGTTTTTCAATATAGCAAATTATGCTGGCTTTATAACCCATGAAGAACAATTATGGATCTAGAAAAGACATTATGATTAGAAAAATAATGAAAGGCGGAACGGAGTTTTCGTTCCAGGTGATTGACCAGCTGTCAATGATAAAAGGGTCCTGAAAGAAAACATATCCTAGATATATATTTAGAATAACTGCATGCCCACTGCAAGGAAGCTCAGATGGAAGAGAGGCATGAATAATTGGGGACACTATGGTTTCTCTTGTTTCTGGAAGTGATCCATTTGAATTATTCTGCTTGTTAAAGGAAAAGAACAAGTCACTTGAAAATAGCCAGCCTGTCCTGTCACTGGGATAAGAGGTGAACAACATCTCATTATTTAATAAACTTACATTAAATGCTTCCCCCAGAGCTGGCTTCTAATAAACAAATTAATAAAGTCGCAGAAAGCTGAACCACCCTCTTTGTGAATGGATTTGTGCTGCCAAACAGAAAGCTGGGTCTGGGAGCACACAGAGAGATACTCCTGTCTCTGAGCTCTGACTTT
The DNA here is from genome assembly GCA_013400055.1 of Nycticryphes semicollaris. Classification (NCBI taxonomy): domain Eukaryota; kingdom Metazoa; phylum Chordata; class Aves; order Charadriiformes; family Rostratulidae; genus Nycticryphes; species Nycticryphes semicollaris. The sequence continues at coordinate 1,055,254 of VXBJ01005536.1, forward strand.
GTGTCTGAACGTGGTGTCTCCTGTCCTGCACTAAAAGCACCATCCCTCTGTAAATGAACAAGGTCTGGGAGAAGTCAAGCATAAAATGCTGCTGCTCTGATGAAAGCACTGGCCAGAACCAGTCCTTACATCTTTTTAGGGTTTCACAGAAGCTGGACGACACAGTGGTGGGGAGGTTGTTAGATGGACATTCAGCAGCCTGACGTTACTGGTATAACTGCTAAAAGAGGACTTTGACTAAACTGAAATAACAGTAACAATGACATCAGTGTGTCCTTTTCCTTACCAAAATCATCAAGAAACATTCCCTGCTTCTGAGGATATGGATCAGAAATGCCACTATGACTAACACAGGAGCCAGTAGTTCCTGCTGGCTGCAGGGAGCACGTTGAAGAGGAGTTGCAGTACCGACGATATTATCCCACTCAGTTTGTGGCTGCTGTAAGGCTCTAGGCAGGAGGCACAGGAACTCACTGCCATGAAGCTGAATTGCCTGTGACTTTCCCTCGAGACACTCTGTTACCTTTCATGCAGCACAATAGGCTTTAAGGACAATCTAGGCTGAAAACTGAAAAAAGCTTCCCTAGGCAAACGTCACAGTCAGAGTCAAGAGCCTTCTGCGCTCCCAAGGCATTTTAATGAAATGTTTGACTACAGCTTGCAGTTCTGAGGAAACCATTTCACAAAAAAAGTTTGGCCAAATATATTTTGGCTTCTGAAGTCCTACTTGTGTTCGCAGCTGAGCCCCAGGCTTAAGTGATATGTCCATCGTCATAATGGATGCTGTGGTTTCCAGCAGGCTTTCCTGCTGCATGCTAAAGGCGATAACAAGATCATTTGTGAAGACCAATGGCTGGGTTAAAAATCAGTAAGTTTAAGTATGGAGAAGGCAGTGTCTGTCTTAGTATTACACAACATCAGTCCCAGCAAGACCATCCACTCTGGACGCCATGCAAAGCAATGGAAGGGGCTGGTGTCAGAGACTGCACGCAGTGACAGCCTGGAAGGGATCCCTGCCCCTGCTCTCCTTCTCTATCAAAAAACAAAACAAAACAAACAACAACAACAACACAAAAAAAGTCTGATTATCCTTTGAAGCTCAGTGAAATAATTTGTATATACAAGGCAAAGTTGCTCTTCACCGTGCAATAAATGGGAGGTTTCTTTCTTGTTCTTAGCAGTAAATGGGTCTGTCAGAAAAAGCACAGAGGGGCAGAGCCATCTGATCACTCGGGGATAAATGAGAAAAGGATGGGAGCCTGGGCACATTCAGACAAGCAGGGGCACAAGTCGGATCGATATGGGATTCCCTGATCTCTGTGGCACACTCAGCCCTGGTTCCACTCTGCCTCACCAGCTTTAAATACCCCGGGGAAAGGTCTGACTCCACACCACTGCACTGATCTCCTGAGAGCTGGTTTGTAGTTCTGCAGTAACGGGAAGGAGCTGCTACAGACTGGCCACATCCCGTCACTGACTGCAGGCTAAAGTTCATTTCAGCTTTGCTCAGAGCAACTTCCCCCTTTCCATCAGAAAAGGATGTATCTCACAGTTGTCTTTCTCCCTGCCCTCCCTTCTGTGCTGTCCTGGTATTTCCTTCCCTTGCATAATCCCTCCACTAACTGCATCTCCTTTGGGTACTACACTGGGCTGCAGCAGTGCCAATGTATCTGTGCCCCATGGCCAGAAGAGCGTATATGAAAGACCAGAGTCACCACCTTAACCTCCTAGAGCTCACAATTCAAGTCACTTTTTTCACTTAGTAGACAGCCAGAGAAAACCAAGACCTCATGCTGGTCCTGGGCTCAGTCACCTGCAAGGAAAACAGATATTTCTGCCAGAGGTTTCCAAAAAAGACATTCATAGTCTTCTGCTGCCAACACATACAAAGGTATTAGGATGCTCTGTCCCTTCCAAGTAACAGGAGCCTGGGTTTTTTCAAAACAGAAGCAACCCTGAGTGCTCCACTTCAGATAATACAGACTTCTCACACCTTTCAATATCCATCTTCCTGATGGGGAAATTAGGACTGGCATTGATTAGTAAGTCTCAGCTCATTCCCAATACCTTTCACATACACGATGCACTACATGAATGGAGTGTACTTTCAGAGAGTAAAATAAAGAAAACAAAATTACTGTTTCAATAAGCTGGATTATGGAATGTTTTTACCTTCATCTAGACAGAGATGGGAAACTTACTTTGTTGCTGAAGGTAAGCCAAGTAACTGGGTTTTCCTTTTCTATTGTTTGCATTTCTTTCTTTCGCATTTCCTGTAGATATAAAGTAACAGCCTTGTACTTGAGACATTATCTGAAGCTTATGTTATCGATATGACTTCATAGATTTCAAAATTATAAGAAACATTTTTGGACTGCAATAAATCATATACTAAGACCCAATCCAGCTGAAGCAAAACATATTCATTTCCTCTGGCCAACAAATGATCAGTATTCCTGACTTCCAGAGCAATCACAAAAGTCAGGCAACCATTAGTTACTGAAAAGGGTGCACTGGCCCTAAATGGATGCATGTGCATGGTCGTATGAAAATGAAGCTTTGATACGCTAGTCAGACAGCAACTCCTTCCATCCTACCATTATGAGCACGAAACCTCTGAAACAGAAGCTTTAGAAAGCCATCAATAAAAACTGCTAAAAATACTTGGCCTTAAATTCTAATACTTTAATAGCTAAAAGACTGGAGCCATCGAGTGCAACAGAGCAAGAGTATTACATTTGACGTATATAACTTTTAACCTTCTCTGCCGTAGAGAATTTCAGGGAGCAAGTCCATCGGTGGCTCTGTAGATGTATCTCCTTTTAACGGGGCAGACTGCCCGTTTTTATCATTTTGCACACTACTTTCAGTCACACACGTTACGTAAGGATAAATATTAATTACTAAGTGGAAAAAGTCCTAAAAATGAAATCCAGGTGTTCCCAAGCATTCAAGGGAGCCAGTATTTTCAAGTGCAATCTGAAATGAGGAGGGGCGTTCCTTCACATCACTTATTGCCAGTTTTGAGGGAATGTGATGTTTACAATTTACACCTTTCAAAAAAAAAAGGAGATGAAAATTATTTCTTTCTGTTTTAGGTGGGTGTGAGATCTATTATTTTGAATCCTTTAGCCATTCCACAGGATTATAACAGAGATGGATGACAGAAAAGACCTGAACTGGGAATGCACAAATTCAGCAGGAATTTATTTTTTAAAGAATACATTTTTAAATACGATAAAGAAAAAATACAGATATGGGGGCTTACAGGTCATTCTCAAACCAAGAGAAAAAATTCTGCAATATGCCAGGTACTGGCAGGGTCACAAGTGCTAAGCAACTTAAGATAAACCGAGTTTACTAACATTTTTTAAGATTAGATTAAAGCTAATTTCCTGCTAGGAAATTAATCACCAAATTTGTATTGTGAAAGCACTTCTGTCCTCCCTCTTCCTTGACTGAGTTTTCTGAATCCTATGGCACAAAGTTTGAGGTTTCTACCGTTTGCCCTCACTTCTTAAGTGTGCATTAGTAGCTGAGTATGCACTAGAAATCCATTACTCTATAGCTCAAGAATGCAAGGGGGAAAACACTTAATTTCCTTCCATCTTTAATATCTTTCATGCTATTTCATGCCATCTATTTTATGTTGTGTCTAGAGTTCTGGGTAATAGAAATGACTCATGTATCCCATGCTTTCTCTGGGTGGATAACCTGAGCCATAGCAAAGCTATCTGACCCTTGCACTGCACTATAAACAGGAATGGCTTTGCACACCCTGTTAGTGTTGGGTGGTCTTTGTATGGGGACAGGTTTTATAGGCTCGACTTTGAATCTGAAAATGCACTACATCAAGTGGTGCTTTGGGAAGAGCTTGGTAGTTTCAGAAAGCTTTTACAGACTTCCCAAGCAACTGAGCAGTAGTTAAGATATAGCCTGACTCCCGTAAAAGCTCTCCTTTTTCCCTAGTGATACACCTACTCCACAACAGTCAGATCTTGTGGGGTCCCTCCTCAGCAGGCTTGGCTCCAAGCAAGGGCACAGTGAAAGCTGAGTTGGCTCAAGCCCTCTTGTGGCCAAGCTTGCAGGAAAAAGTAAAGGTGCAAAAAGTTTTCTAAAGATGTTTTCGAACAGCATATGTCCACAGGGGACAAGAAAGCGGAGGAGTTTTTGCTTCCCTGCTCAGGTATTAAAACCTAGGAGAGCTAATGGGATACACAGAAGGCTAAGCCAGTGAGGCCAAGAGCTTAGGGGTTTTGTCAGCTTCATTCAACCAGGGACAAACTTCACACCAGAGTTCACAAGAAATGGGCCACACAACTGCAAATGTCACCACTTTCTCAGGCAACTGTAAAACCAAAACTGTTTCTCAAAGATAAACATATATATGCTTTATTTCCACAACAAACACTAAGCGCTCCTCTGCATATGTATGAGGAGGAGGTTGAAGCCAAGGCACTCACCACCTGATGTGTTACTCCCACACAATTTAATGTGTCACTGACAGGCACTCAGGCACCGTAATGATAAGTACAACCCAAAGACCAACGTGCAACAGAAGCCATAGGACAAGAGGAAATGGCTTCAAGCTATGCCAGGAAAGGTTTAGGAGGGATATTAGGAAAAACTTCTACACTGAAAGGGTTGTCAAGCCTTGGAACAGGCTTTCCAGGGAAGTGGTGGAGTCACCATCCCTAGTGGTATTTAAAAGATGGCACAGCACTTAGAGTTATGGTTCAGTGATGGGTTTTGTCAGTGTTAGGTTGATGGTTGGACTCAATGATCTGAAAGGTCACTTCCAACTTGGGCAATTCTATAATTCTATGATTCTCCCCATGTCCACCATTCCCCAAGTGACAATGCCTCACCTCCCAGCTTTGTTTGAGCAGTACTTCCTCAGCACATTTTGCACACAGGAGGAAGTTAGTTGTGTTGAACATTCATGCAAATCACATTCTGCACATTTCTAAATGGCACAAATAGCCCCTCTCATGCTTGCCAGGCAGGCAGTAAGTATCTCTGGTTCCCATCAGGTCTAAACTACTATAGCTCAATTGACCCCAGCACTACTACCCTACCACCAGCAAGTGGGGGTCATTACTCAAAGACCGCAAGAGGGAAGCAGGTTTGCTTCCACCTGGCCATGCAAAGACTGGAATTGAGCAACAGCACTTTATTAACCAAGTCCCATGCACCCTTTTCTCAATAAGCTCACCCAGTTTTGCTCTATGTCTCAGCTGGGAAGCCAGCTCTGAGGTTTGCTTTTGTGCTGGGTAACAGCCAAAAGAATCCACTTGACTTGAATTATGCGGCATTTCACATGTACAGCATGCTGAGGCCCTATGTACTTATGAGCGTTTACAGCGTTCTCAAAAAACTCACTTTAGTGGGTGGTAACTGTGGGCTCCTGGTTTTGTGCCACCCAGCAGCAACTCCCCCTTTCACCAGTTCCCCAACATGGTGAGTTTTGCTCCCATGGCCTGCAGGATGTGAACGGTAGCCGCCAGCTTGTCGGTGCAGACCGGGGTGGTTCTAGTTCAGCTCAACAGCTGTCGACTCGTATGTGAAGTATCAATCCTGGGTCTGGAAAACCAAAATACTCTTGTGGAAGGGCTTTTCATTAAGGACAGAGAACACTACTTCAAGGAGCCGGCCCAAGCCCTTGGCAGCAGCCCTGTGGCCCCATTGGGTTGCGTATCATAGGAGCCAAGGACACTGTTTCCCCAAGCTAGAAACTGCCTGGTAAGGGGTGCTTAAGTCAGGCAGCTGGAGTCCCTGCGTTAAGCCACAGCAAAATCTGGTCTACAATACACTGACAGTTTTCTTCAGCAATAGCATAGACAAGCTCTGCTTGAAACTCTAGGTCAGGCCCAAAACATTAACAAGTCTTATAACCTTTCTGCCAGCTTCAGCATAGAGGTGTTAAGTAATATATGGAGCATCACAGAACACATGAAGAACACAGTTCGCTCCTGTGTGTTGCACGGCCACTTGATGGACACACCGCAGCACTGCACCTTCCACTTGTGTCCTGAAGCAAAGCATCTGGTGTTCTACAGAAGCATACACTGGACTGAAGATGGCCTTAGCTTACCCTGCAACAATCTTCTGGCGTGCCCAATAACATGAGTCTCTCTCACCTCCCCATAAAGCCACGAGCAGTAAATCAGACAGTCCTTTGGCTCACCTCTGGCAGAATTCTAACCAACTACCTATAACTATTTCATAACCAAATCCAGACTTTCAGGTGCCAAAAGATATTGCACTTTACAGAGAGGTAATACACAAAGAAAATCATCCATGGTTTTCCTCTCATTAAGGGGCAATAAAACATCTGCATTCATTTACTTAAACCAGTGAAATAGAAGGAAACGACTTATACCCCTATTTAGTAGGGAGATGAATTTATAGTGGACTGTATCATCATAACAGCAGTTATTTAGAAAGCATTAAGGACCAAGAAGAGCTGTGGCATCAAAGCACCAAGCAGAGCTTTCCCTAATTCAGCAAACCCATCCCACTCTCTACAAACAGCTCTTTGACACAAGTGTGACCCTCCTGGTGAGGGGTGACTCTGCCATGTCATGTCACAGGAGGAATCAGGCCTTTGAAATTGCCATTCTCTGTCATGGGGAAAGGAGGAAGCCCTTGGCTGAATGCAAACAGGGTAGCCCTGTACTTAAACCGGTTCCAAATAACTTCCCTTCAACAAAAGATTTCCAAAGAGAGAAGCATTATAATAAAAAGGCCTATGCCACGTAATTTCAAAGATCAGAAGTCTTTCCAGGCTGCTTTATTGATCACTTAGTACCAGTCTGACATACATAACTAAAAATCAATACGAAAAATAAAGGACTGCCTATTTGACTCAGAGGAAGCATTTCATTCATGGGATAAAAGAGCCTAATGAGGCGATTCAGTATTCAAAGAGAGCTATTAGCGATGAAGGAATGAAGTGGGTTTGTAACAAAATGATGAGCACTGAGTGCAGATGGAGGAAATGTTGTTTTGTAAATTCAGAATCCGGGTTGTTTTTTTTTAAATCTTTAAATACTTCATTGATATGCTCTCTGCAATATTTAGCATGATTTAGGGTTTCATTTGTGGCCATTTTTTCCACAGATGGGGCACCTGCAAAAATACGCTTGAAGCCAGTAGAAGCACTTGCAACCAATTACAGATCACTGATTCCTAGAGGCATGCCCAGTACATCCTCTTAAAAAAGTCAATGCTTTTGAGATTTTAGTGCTTCCCCAAAAAAAAAAAAAAATAAAATACAAAAGAAGCCATGGACTGACAGAGCTGTTATCTGTAGCTGCATATGGACAGAGACTGATTTCAAGAAATATTGCATGATAGTCATGTCTTTGGCCTGAGTGTGGGGATCACAGCTCCAAAAGGAGAGACCTGCAAGAGCAGGACAGAAAGAATGAGGGCAGACTAGGAAGAACTGCTAAGAGGCCATACAAGATTTGGTGACTGGGCAATGGAATGGCAGATGAAGGACATCAGAGATAACAATACATATGGATTATAAAAATTAATAAATCTAACTTCACATAGGAAACGATGGACTCAAACATGACAATGATCAGTCTGGAACAACATTTTGGGATTGTTAGTTCCATAAAAACATCAAAATAGCAAAAATAAAATAGATTAACACACACTGCCAAGAAGAAATTAACAACACAGCCTAATTATGTGATTGTATGAATGAATCTATCTACAGCTCTTCCATATTTTCAATGCAATGTGTGGTTCTTGTTCCCTCATCTGAAAAAGGCTGTATTAGAACCAAAAATGTTCAGAGGAAGGCAACTACAATGAACCCAGCTACAGAACAGTTTCCACACATGGAAGAAATTTCATATGTCCCTTTTGGTTTGGAACGGGGTCATCTTAGTGCAGATATGACCCTGATCTGCAAATCAGGAGTAGCCATGTTCAGAAAGGCAGGCATCAAGTACACACTGTCTCTTCCAATATGAAAATTGAGATCTTAAAATGAAGCTAGAAAGAAGGTAAAGGAGATGGTTCTTCACGCAATAGGTAGTCAGACAGTGGAATGTCTTGCCAGAGGGGTTCCAGTGAAGGCCAGACACTTGGAAGAGAGATCTACTGAGCAGAAAAAGGATCTGGAAATAAAAAAATAAGTCATTGGAAAGTCTTGCATATGCCTGTCATCCAGATATCTACTGAGGACTGCTGCTGACAGAGGGTACCAGGGCAGGCAGCCTTCACTCTGAACCAGTGATGCTGTGCTCTCTTGCATCGCAGCCCGTTTGTCCTGTGCTCTTGCTGGGTGACATAGTATATTCCGGCTGTTTGCTTTTGAATGGATCAAATGTACTATTTTTATACACACTAATGAATAAAAATTGAAATTATTTCAAAAGCTCGTCTTCCCCACTGTGAGGACTATAGCACAGGCCCAGGAGGGACTTTACCTCATGCTTGAGACGTCTGGCAAACCATTTTGTACAGAACTGATGATAATGAACCCAGCAGCTCATTTTCCTGAGAAACAGGAGCTTGCCATTCCTTTGTCCAGTAGGAAATTCACAAATAAAATATTCAGCTTTGCAAGAGAAAGTGAGTGAACCACACTTCAAAATGAAAGTATTCTTGCTTAGATATAAAAACCATCCGAGTCAATAAGCATGAAGCCTTTTAACTCTTCCTTATGTCTGTCTATGAGGAGGCTTTACCTAACCCTCAAGAAGAATTTTCCTAGTACAAGGATTCCCATGCTGGTTCCTCACCAATATGATTAGTTTTCACCCATTGAGGAAGCTGGACATACAGAGATATTCAAGGGTAAATAACATGAAAATGATGGATAGAGCAGAGGCAATACCAGTTTTCCAACTTTACCTCTGAGGGTGAAAGAGCTGCTACTGGAAAGAAATTAATGAGTGAACAGCAGTCAGACAACTTTCAGCAGGGTTCTGCAATGCAAAATTAAAGTGAATACGTTGGCAGAGCTTCACTTGGATAGCGCCATATCAGGATACATCAAAATGTGTCTTACCTTCTCCTTCAAGCTCTAACTGTGCATGGGCTAACAGGGAATTAGTGAGACGTTTCTATCTGCTGACTTATTTATTACTGAAACACACTCGTTGTAGTCTTTGGAATGTTGTTCACAGTTTTAGTCATTTTCTGACTTGAATTCAGTGACAGTCCTGCAAAAACACTCAGAACCAAATGGCCATAATATGTTCTGCAGACATACAAAATACCCTGAGGAAGCAGCTAATGGGAATGAACATAATAAGGCTTTTGAGGAGAGTGAGATGCGGTATATATTTTATCTTAGTAGATTTTAACTAAATCCCTGGACGTTCTTTATGCGGGAAAAGTTTTCTGTTTAAGTGAAAGTCTAGTTGAATTTGAAAGGACATTCTAATTTTGTTGTCTGACTCAAAGAAGAGCGTTGATAGATTAGTTCCACGCTATTTTGGTTTGGGGATTTTTGGATTATTATCTGTCCTCCTGCAGCAGTGGCGTGGGTGGGAGTCACCTGGGTCACACACCTCCTCTTGCACAGGGGTCTTCCCATTCTGCCTGGGCGAAGGGCAGCACACTCATGAGTCCTAGCACGTACGGTGTAACCCGTGAATGCAGGCAACCACAGGGAACTTTATTTGTCCTTTCTAATTAGCTAAAGGAGGGTAACAGTGTGAGGAAAGACACAGCGCTACAGAGTTTCAAAAAAAAAAACCAAAACCCACCACTGAAGATGACACAGTTAATACCAATGAAGCAAATAACCTTTCATCAGACACGCTACTTCCTTCATTGACCACAAGCTTTTAGCACACTTCTTCAGCTGGCTGATAACAAAATACCAGACTGAGGTACTGCAGCGTGACTGGCCACAGTCGTATTGGAAGCCCCAAGGGCAGGTTGGTGTGTTAAAAGAACAGTCCAACTCCCCCTACAGAAAAAAGCAGGGAATTCACACCCAGGGGTCAGGTCAGTTCATATTCCTCTTGTTTTATGCCCACTTTGACCAATTAATGCAATGGTCACATAGATGGCTCCCCTGCCAGCCTCTCAACCCTATCTATTTCACTCCTCCTGACCTTCACTGGTTTGGCTGTTGAGAACAACAAGGTGCTGAATGAGGAGAGAAGATGCCAGACCCACACTAATGACCTCATCTGCTTCCGGCAAACAAGGCAAATGAGCAGCACCTACTACTTTTTCCGGCATGGAATATTTATCACTTGATCAGTGTGATCACAAAGGCAGCCTAAAAGGTTTCCTGCATTTCAAGGTGCAGTATAATCATCCCCAGAGTACAGCGGCCGGTACGAAATGCCAAAGAAGTGCAAGACTGGGCCCCACACTTGCATTTCGAGGTATCTGCTACCTTCATAAAGACCACAGTTCCTCAGGTTTCATTTTGCACTGACACATCGTTTTTCCAAGCAATTTATTATAAGGATCCCCAAAACTGACTTTATCCTCACATGGGCTGGGGTGATATGGAGGGACGAATTACCCCAGTTCTTTTAATAAAGTCCAGGAAAACAAGGTAAGTCAAATTCTGAGTCCTTGATGATCAGCTTAAACTGTGCTCTAAGTCTTGCATGGCTGTTTGAGAATTCAAACCTGTCATTCTCATCCAAAAAGATCTCCCCGACTTCCAACTTAATTTGAACAGTTGATATGGGAGCTCTGGTGTCAGAGGAGAAGGCAAGCTTTGGAATATAGAATTAAAGGATTTACTGGTTTCCCAAGCTGCTCAGTCAAGCTTTTCACTGTTCCAAATGAAGACCTGTACAGAAGCAAATTTGGAACATTTCTGAGAAGTTGGCCATCGCATTAGTCAGTAAGCTCTGTACAGAATAAAGAAGAATTCAACTGAAAAATTCTACTCTATGTCCATGTGCAGTCTTACCTAGAATTCAGGAATAGTCAGTTTCAGGACTGGGCAGTTGCTGTTTCTCTCCTTTATAAGAGGTATCAGTCCCATCCTTTAAATTCCAAAATTAGCCTGGAAGCCAAGTTTAAGGATTCTCAGATCTAGTGCTTTGATTTGGACATAACTTTAACTCTGAGGCAAAACAACAGCATTTTTCCCTTATCAAAGCTATTCCAGATCTGTTTTAGAGAGAGGAAAGATAGAAATCAATTTTGTTAACATCTAATAACTTCTGCAGGACACAGGGACTGCTAAAGTAATTGCATTTTATTTTATTGCAGAGGGAAAGGAGGAGTAATGCAAGAAGGAAAGGTCTGTAAATATCCATCTTTAGCAAACATGTTCGGCATGTGCAAGTGTCGCATTAGATTGCATTAATGAGAGTGTAACGTGTGAATCAATTGAGATCACTCTGTAGTGTTTGGGCCCCATTTGGAGTGTCAGATCCACTTTAGAAGTACACTACATTTTATTTTGACAGCAAAAAGTAACCAGGAGAAGAACAAAACATTGTGAAAGGGTGGGTTCATTACAGCTTATACGTTGCCTGCCACATGAGGAGCTCCTTGCTCAAACACTTCACGTAGACCCCAGCACACAAGACCCTCACCCCTTCCACGCTTGCTCTGCAAGGAAGGGGAAAAACTACCAGTGAATAACACAACAAGCAGAATGAGACACAGAAGGTAGATGCCATGTGCGCCCTGAGGGCCTTTAAATAAGGCAGGACCCACCTAAATCCTTGGGGAGCACGTATTCCTAGGCTGGGCATTCTGTCACTGCCCCAGTATCAGGAGCAAGCTGCCCAGTTCAGAGCAAGGTCCCTTCCCATGGCAGGGGCAGTCAACTGACAGTAAAACTGACAGGAAACAGGGAAAAGCCCTGCAGACATGAGTCTCAGTGTTCAAAGGGAAGCTCTTTATTCTTAATAGACAAAGAGGACACTCACAATGAGTATTTTTCAGACAACCATATTTGGAAAGGAGTAGTCAAGTGTTATGCAAATCATGCTAAAAAGCCACTCCCAACAGCAATACACTCTCCACTGCTTTTACTTTACTAGAGTCACACAGAATTTAGCAATAACCAAATTAGTCTAAATTGATCAGTGAGCAAAATTTCCAAAGCATTTTAATTACATACCTGCGATTTGTCATGGAGACTTGATAAAAATGGCAACTAGAAGCAGCATTACTGTGGATCCGTTAACTCTGAAATTGTTCCATCCATCAAGAAAGAAAATCAGATGCAGAGCAGAAAAGGAAGACAATTACATAAATCCATCCATGGCGCAGTCCAAAGCATGAGAGAAGAATGTCAGCACTTGTCGAGTTAGATATAACAGGCATGAGAAACTGGCCACAGATAAAACCAGAAGTGAGCTAACATGGGAGAGGTGTGCAGTGCCTTTTACCTCTCTGCTCTTTATGGTGGTATATAAAGAGAAGAAGAGATTAGACTGGGAAGCTGACAATGTGTACATCTTGTTTAAACCAGGGTGAAGGCCAAGCGAGCTGGCGTGTGCCTTCAGATCAGTGCAACCTCCCATGCACAGCAGACCCAGGGCACAACCCAAGACCCAGAAGGACCCTTCCCATCCCCTGCGAGGGGCTCAGGCTTCACATCCCAGAACATTTGCCACATGCATAAAGATACCAAATGCAATGGAAATGGTTGGTTTCCTTCTGAATTGGTGAAGTATTTCAGGAAATTTGTCTATAGTTTCCTCTGTTGTTTAGTAAGTTTCTTTCTGCTAATGATTTAACCTTTAGATGACAACAAAAAGCTCCATAAGTCTCCGTTACACAGGCAGCCAGAGTCTTTCTCTACCTATCAAATGCTAGAGACTGACACGGCCATGGTTCCTCATCTGTCAGGGACAGAGATCTCACTAATGACATTTGCTAACAAGCCTCCTGATCTCTGTAAAGCACAGAGTCTCCAACTCCACAGCTTCAGCCTGTCCTCTCACATATTGGACAGCTTAGTTCTTCAGGCTTGTAATGGAAACCTGGAGATCAGGTGCCTTTTGTTCACGCTCTGTCACACCAGTGTAAACCGGAGTAAATCAAACCAAGCCCCAGCTGCACAAGTAGCACCGGTGCTTCCTCCTGGCCCCACCTAACACAGCCAGTCACCACCTGTGAAGCATTAAACATGCACACGTTTGTCAGGCTGTTCTAGTCCCAAAGCCTCCCCTGCTCATTTTTAGGTTTTCACAAGGCTGATTCCTAGCTTAATGTGTCAGACGACAGGATGTCCATGTCCATTTTGCCTTGGTTCCACTCTGATACTCCTGTTACCCCTGTTTCCCACACTGCATTGATGCTTGTAACCCAGGATTTGGCACAGAGGCCGATACCTGCAGCAAGATGCATTCCTGACTGAAGAAAGGATTTTGACCATACCACGGGCAGGATTAAAAACGGGGCTTGTAAGGAACAGCAGGAACTCCTTGCTCATCCACAGAAACACTTAAGAAAAGACTCAGCACTGAGTCTTTTAAAATAAAAGATAATATATGGGGTTTGGTGGACATTTTTCAAAACCAATGTATCCATATGTGAGTTATAAAATGTGTTAAGGGAGCATAAATAGGATCCAGAGACATAGATGCTAATCCATACGAAGTACAGGATATATAGAGAAGTCTTCTGGGTTGCTAGATGGGGAATTTTGGTATTAAGTGGCAGATGCCAGTCAAGAAATGACATGTCTGCAAGTTCACTTCAGGTTAAGAATTTTGCCAGAGACCGCTCACACATGAAGGCAGCAAGCAGGCACTGTGCTTGGCCTCTGAATTCCAAGCGATAAGACAGTTAAATGAGTTCCTTCAGCTCCATGAAATGGCTCAAATTAATTAATGTTTCAACTTGCTTCTAATACAAGATGATAAGATGCATACAGTGAGGAGTGAATTAAAAGAGAAAAATGTGAAGGACTAATGAGGTTTACAATGCTGTGCTGAAGAACAGCAAGAGAAGAGTTATCTAAGCACCAGAATCATCTGCGAGACCTATATTTTATAAAAGAGATTTTTTTTCCCCTCTTATTAACAAAAAGCCCAAACAGTGAAGTTTGTGAAGTGGTACGAATCAGCTACGTAATTCTTCTAAGGTAGCCTCTTGGCCATTGAAAATGGATAGTTGAAACCTAAGAGAATTCAGGTTTGTTGGAAAAGAACTTACTTATCACTAGTACAGTATGTCCCAAATACTGATGTTTAACTTCCTCCAGAAAGCTGAAGTGACATTCTTATTCCTGAAAGCAAGACCAAGCACACACCCGAAAAAAAAGCCCTTGACCCAAGCCACCCACCAAATCATTTATCAGAGCTAGTAAACCTGAACTCCTGCATCTCCAAGTCCTGTGCTCCTTTGCAAGGGACCTCACTTGTTTTTCCAAGCAATTCCGTTATGGAATTAAGAGAGAAAAATTTTAAAAAGGATGGGAAGGGCAAGAAAGGGGGAAAATAATAAAAAAAATAAAAATAAAAAACCCAGACTTTTGTTAATTGAAAAACACAGCATCTATACTTGCAGCTCCTTGGAGTTTCTCTCCTGGAAACAACCCTCAGCAGATCCCATCACTTGTGCTGTGGCTGAAACATCTCATGGACGGGACTTGGAGCAACTTGGTCCAGTGGGAGGTGTCCCTGCCTAGGACAGGGAGTGGGACTGGATGGGCTTTAAGGTCCCTTCCAACCCAAACCATTCTGTGATTCTACAGGAGTCACTCAAACCCTGTCACAAAGCTCACGACCGGCAGCTCACTCACTTTCCCCTTCCTCGATCATGACATCCCCTCCCTTTAATCCATTACAAGCTTGTGTCAACAGTGCTGTGCAGGTGCAATTACACAGTTACAGCCAATGCACCGCTTTGAAATAGAAATTAAAATTTATCAGCCTTTTCACTAGCAGGACCTCACAAGGCATAAAATTTTACAATGCCAGTTGTAAGAGCATCACTAAAAGTGTCTCTTCTATGACCTTGAGATTTTATCACAAGGCAGCAAAACAAATCTTCAGAGATATCTTCTGGGGAAAAGTTAGAAATAAATAACAAGTATTTTGGGGGAAGGGGTCTACATGATTAATGCAAATAAACCACAGATACTCCCCCTCCACTAACACCAGCTTAATCTTAAATTAATCCTTTGGTTGCAGCAGAATCCCCTTTTTATTATTAATAAAGGTTTAATTTTATTGCAGCATATTCTCTAACCTCCAGACCATATCCAGGACACTAGAAAAACACCTAAGAGTACCCTTGAAAAACACGTTCTGTGAGATGGTCCCTGTCTGCCCTGAGGCATGACTAAGCTAAATAAATGTGGAAGGACAGCGTTATTTCCACATTCATTCTGAGCAAGGAGGGTCTTGATTCTCCTACTTATTTCTATGGAAATTACATATGAAATTATTCATTCATGGTCACGTAGAAGGCCAGTAGCAGAAGCGGAAACAGAATCCTGAATTAATTCCCAGATCATTTTTCTAATCTCCCTTCCCTTTATGCTCCTCTTTTAAGATGCAAATTATATCTATCAAAAACATGTGACAAGAACATGCCAAAATAACATGCATCTTTCTCTTCATTAAAGGGAAGGGAAACAGGATACTGAATAGATTCAGCGACTTGCAAAACTTCACACATGCCAGATTGTCTTAACCCTTCCCCAAACAGACTTCTCCCCTGGAAACCTCTGGGTGTTCTTGCTGAAGGTCCCTGCAGGAGGCGCTCTGTGGAGCACTGCTGGTTCTCCACCCCTGTGGTGACCACCATACTCAGTCACACCTCACAAGCCCACGGTCACTCTTTATCTGTGCTGCTGGGGCCAGCCAGCACTGGAAGATATCCTGGTACTTTGTGCTGCCTTCCTGGGGGAGGTTCTCCTGGCATTTGAAATAAAACAGTATCATTTCTCATGCTGTTGCCCACAATTTGGGTATTTTTCTGCCAACCCTTTGTGCTGGTTTTGTTCTTGAATGACAAGATCAGGACCCTGCCATTTCCGCTTGCCTCCTAGATTAATTTCATATACAGTTGAGCGGCTGGTATCACAGATGTGGCTGGTTTAACCTTTCTTGGGGTACTCTGACCACCTTGTTCTCTAGAGACACTTCATTAGTGAAGTGGCTTTTTCTCTCCTGAAAACCTTTCCAGCACACCAAAATTGCAAGCTCAGCAGCAGCAATCCCAGAGCTCCCAGCTCTCTGGGTGAAGTTAGTGATCCCCTCCATCTGGTAAGTCAAAACCACAGAAACCTTACCTTCTATGCACACAGTCTTGTTTTGTTCAGGGTCAGCACCCAGTCCACTGCTTCGGGCATTGACCCCACACAGCATAACCTCTCATCCACTCTCTGAGGATGAGAATAAAGACAACTTCACACTTTGTTCTTCATCTTGGTTTGTACAGCCAGCTCAGTACACAGAGACTTAGGCAAAGATCTCTGTCAGGAACTACATCTCCACCAGCATCATGGAGATGGTTTCTGCAGGAGGCGACAGCACAAAAACATGTTCCACAGCTCCCAGCCCAGCACTGGCCATCTCCAGCATTGCTGGCATCTACTGCCGGTCTTGGAAAGCTACCTGGTCTATCGACATATTTCCTAGTGGACAACCACATGCAAAGCTCTTCCATTGTGAAACTAAATCTCTGCACAGGAGCCTCTTGGTGCCAATTGCACCCATTTCTTTCTAGTGCTTAGTGCTCCTTCCTCTGAGTTCCTATAGGCTGCAATATGATTAGCACCATTTAAATAAATGCACCCTCAAACCATAAGAACCATGTTTCAGTCTTAAGTAACACAGTCATCCAAGCAATAAGGCATATAATACATGCTGGCAATTCTCAATGCTAGCTATGAGCCCAGCTTCCCTCCATACGCTTTATATCATAAAAAAAAGAACATCTTAACATCATCTTATGGGACTAACCCCAACTGGTCATCAGAAGAATAATCATTAGGTAGCTGATCATTTTTATTATTTTGCTGAGGAAAACACTCAAACAGCTCAACAAAATGAAAATGGGAAGAGCTCAAGCCATCAAGTCCTACTGAATAGTTGCATGAATAAAGTAATTTGAGACTCACATTGACTAGCTAAACTTCTGGCATTAAAGATAAAAATAATTTTCTCCAACTCTAAGTGCATCTGGAAAAACTGAGACTGGAATGTCCTTGAAGCAAAATGTCAGAAACCCACCATTCTGATTCAAAAACCAGTTCCTATTTCAAAGACCAATCACAGCATTTCCTCCTAAATATAGATAATTATTCTCAGGAATAACTGCAAAAGTGCATTGTATGGACTGCAAATCAAAATGAGCAATGCTATTTCAAATTTAAGGGAGACAAGCTCATAAGACCCATTAAGAGTTTATAAAGCATTAGCTTTTTGATTCTGTCTCAAAGGCTTTTGCTGCTTGAAACAATAAGGGATGGTCTTGACCTCAGGTCCTCTTGGTTCATTGACCTGTTCCCAGCACACCATGGAGCGTCCTTATAGTTCCCCTTCCTGCCTCCTGGGAACAGACTTCAACCCTCTTCCCTCAGGTCTGGACTTGGGCTCAGCTCAAGCTTCCTCTGGGCTCTTAAGCTGACAGGGTTTTGCCATCCCAAAGAGTCATCTACTGCACTTTAACAACACATTGCTTAAGAAAATGCACAGTGTTGCCTGTGGTGAACAATACAGTGCATTTTCTATGTGTTAGATTTTACCTTGAAATACAGGAAAACTCTAGCTTTGAAAGAGATAGCAATCTAATTCTGCTGCCGCTCAAGAAAAACATCATACGTTACCCATCTTCTACTTCCAGTAGCCTCAAAATGCTCCCCCCAACCACAATTCTTGGAGGATACTGCTATAGATAAATTTCCAAAGTGCACACTGGAGACAAGAAAAGCACACTGTGAAAACACATGTGTTATTTTTATTATCCGAATTGACAAAAATCTCACTGCTAGTATTATAACAGCCTGTTAAAGCCGTAAACCCCAGAATGCTGGGGACAGCTGTGTGTCGGTGCTCTGGCATCAGGTTCACAGCATGGGATGCCCAAGCGAGCGTGCTGCTGCTCTGCTCTCAAAGCTCACTGCGGAGTCACATCCTACAGAGTCGTCGGTCAAGCTGTAAACGTTCCTTTTACAGTCACCCTGAAGGAGAGCTTTTTCTCATTCTACTGTACTGAACTTGTGTACGGGCCTGCTCACAGTAAGATTTGTTAATGGCTTCTTCTCGCACCTTCTTTTAAGCAACTGCTATTGAGTTTGGGCAAACGGACAGACTCTTTACCAGCCACAATATGTCTTTGTAAAGGCATGTAGATCTGTTCCTGAATTTTCAATGTGCTTCATAGATTAAGGGTAGAAAACACCATCTGCTAATCTGCTCCTGCATATGCTAAGGGCCACTGCGCCCGCTGTTTCTGATGGTTTGAGGTTACGGCCTTTCTCTGCTGCTTGGGAAAAATATGCAACACATCTCAAAATCAGTTACATTTGACTCTTTGTAGTAGTTTATCCCACAGTGCCACTGTCTGCCAGGGGGTTTCCTGCTCACCATCAGCCAGTGAAATGTTTCTCCAGTTACCTACGGCACGGTAACCTAACCAGCTGTAATGGTTTCCCCAGACACCGGCATCCAGCAACGCCTGCCAACTGCATGGCTGCCTGCTGGGCTGCAACAGCAAGCGCTTATGCAGGTCACCTCCCTTCTCCTGGGCTTCAGAGCTTGGCCCTTCAGTCTGGAACGTACACCTGTGATAAGGCACAAAGCCTTGGCACTGGCAGAACAACACAAGCCTTGACCAACCTGAGCACGGTCAAGCGACCCTCACCTTCTGCAGGACAGCTCACGTCAAGCCTACATAGTGAATACATCTAATAAAACAGACAGCACTGCCTCAGGACAGACAGACAGACAGGGTGAATAAAAGCAGCAGGGCACACGAGACTGAACTCCATCGCTGTTTTTTTTTTTTTATACCAGAAGTTCAAATATTACTCCAGGCCACATTCTTATCTCAGGCTTTTTATTTCTTCACAACAAATAAATCAAACCACCCAACTTGAACTTCTGGCCATCATAAAGAGGTAAGAGAGGAAGGAAAAAATAGAACGCAGATATGAATATTTCAGAAACTTAACTAGAG
This sequence comes from Nycticryphes semicollaris, assembly GCA_013400055.1. Classification (NCBI taxonomy): domain Eukaryota; kingdom Metazoa; phylum Chordata; class Aves; order Charadriiformes; family Rostratulidae; genus Nycticryphes; species Nycticryphes semicollaris. Next base: position 1,074,355 of record VXBJ01005536.1, read on the forward strand.
CAGGTGCATCTGGAAATGGGATGGGCAGAGAGGGAAGATTATTATTTTTCTGATTAGTTGCCTATCTCAAGTGACCACCTGAAAATCAGGCCTCTCCAAACTGTCTCACAGTGAGCATTGCAAATCACTACTTTGAAAATCCTGACCTAAAAAGAAAATGTGTATTTTTAAATAATTAATAGCATTCTCTAAATGGAATTTTCCAGCCCCAAATGAGATGTACAGCTGAGTTCCCCTGAGAAGAGGTATTTATAAAGGAGACACTGACACAACTTAAATGATAATGCACTGAGTAGCAATAAAGCTTAGCACATGCTTAGTCATTTCATTTTTCTTATCAAATTGGACCTGGTCCCACAAAACCATCATGGCACTTTGCCTGTTTCCTTGACCTCAGTTTAAACACCTCTACAGCTTGACAAAAAAATGTTACCAGCGCAAGCGCTTTCAAAGCCTAACATTATTAAAAAACACGACTTGGTGTGTGCCTAAAGAGTAAGGCTCACACCCAGCAGAAAGAGCAGTGCTCTGTGTGCCTCTGATGGAGCTTTGGTATAGGGATCTGGGAATCATCCTCCAGAGCTATTGAATCCCAGTGACTTCAGGAGGGAGCCTCTGCTCAGCCTAGCCACTGGCTGCTCGGCTCTGTCTCATGTATGGTGGCTCAAGTGTGCATTTCCAAAAGGAGAAACACCATCCTTTTGAAAAATTACTTTTATGTATCTAGTGCAAAAATCTGCCTTTTACCACATATATGCATAGATAGGTAGATACACATGCATATATTTACAGTATCTAAAGCAACACAAAGCACCTTGTGGAAGAGTACAAGTGGACAGACCCACACCTGGACAGCATCATCATGTTTTTTCCAGCTCTACAAATGTCTCGGCAGGACCTTTCCTCCCTGCATGTTGGAAGGTGGGTAACCTGGACCTTTACTAACTGCAGTTGCTTTTGAAACTGGATCTCCTGCCTCAATCTTATCCTATCTGGGTCAAAGCTCGACTAGAAAGTCCCTGAAAAGACACAAGAGAAGCTATAAAATGTATAAACCTAATTTTAGGACTGATCAAACAGAAGAGAAAGACAAGGAACAGGAAAAGATCCAGGGACAAGCAAACTACAGGCAATAGTTGGCCAAAGCATGTGATTACATGTGTAAGATACAGAGGTACATGTATGAGTAAAACACCTGCATCCTTGCAGGCAACAGGATGTCTTCATTGATTTCCAGGAGATCCCATCCTCTGCATTTTGTTATGACTCAGACACACATCAAGAGAAGTCAAGTGGAGACGGTGATAAAATTTGGAGAGCAGAAGAGAGAAAATTTCCACAAAAAAATTTTCAAAGATCAAAATACTCTAACCCAAACCACTAACAGCATATATCCTTTCTACAGTCAGGTACCAGAGGAGATGCCACCTCACACGAGCCATGCTCCCTTGTTAAAATGTGTCTCCACTATCTACCAGATTCACCACCCTGCTCTCAACTACAGGCAAGTTTTTTGGGTCAGGCTCCCTTTCCCATGGAAACCATGGCTTCCCTTCATTGACAAGAACAAGTACATCCTGGGAAACCCAGTGATTCATTCATCACATCTGAGATGAAATGGTTTCAACAGACATAAATGAGCTATTTGCCCCCAGAATCTTAATAGTCTTCCATGGATATAAGACTAGGAGGCTGCAAAAGTCCACCTGGTCATCTGACACCCTCTCCATTCTCTTCCTACTAGACTATATGCAAAGATTTCACATTAGCTCAAATGGGAAGAAGAGGAAGGCACTTCTGTACCTTAAGTACACTTTTGTTTCTGTCAGGAAAATACTCTCCTTTGAAATGATGGAGCTCAGCATTTCAAAGCCTAAAAGCACAAACTCCACGCCTTACTTTAATGACTGAAAAAATATCACTGTTTTACAATAACACATTTGTATAATCTAATACATTGTAACAATAATTCTTTAATGTGTATCCCACTGGCTGCAGAAAAGATATTCCTTGAGTGTCAGCGAAATGGTGAAAGATGAGTCAGGAAATATCTACATCAGCATCATCTTGAATAATAAAGTACACGCTGCAATATTTCCCAGCAACACTCTTAACACCAGTCAATAAGGGGAAAAAAGTCCCACATTTTTAACTTCATAACATCAGTTTTTAATATACCATTTAAATCACATTAGTGCTGCATGCCACAGACAAATAAATAAACAAACATAAGATTAAAACAGCACAGCTGGGCAGGTTTAATTGTGACGTAAGGCCGTGATGGCTTATTCATCCGACGAGAGGAAAGGGCAGCTTGTAGGTACCCAGGAAGAGCCATTACAGACACGCCAGGAGGCTGGACTGGGCGTTCACTCATCAGGGCAAGAGCTACTTACTCCAGGCAGGAGGAGATACGGCTGGTCTGTCAAAAGCAAAACCAGGGGCAGCCAGTGCCCTGGGACACTGGCTGCTCTCCCTGCCCCGTGGCAGGCATGTGGTCTCCCTGAGCAATGCTTTCATGCAGACCAAGGGGGACCAACCACACAGCACTGGGACAGCCGCCTTTCAGGCTTTTTGGAGTCTCTCCTTTCCAAGATGCTCTCTAGTTACTTGACCATGGCAGGGGTAAGAGGATCCAAGCATAGCACTGACCGCTGTGATGGATCCTGACAGTGACACTACCTTTGCTACAACCATCCCAAAAAAGCTGGTGCCCAGGAGAGATGGATTTACCCTACCTGCCCAAGCTGGACAGTGATCCACAGACAACTGTGGCCGCAGAGATGGGCATGCATCCTTTCCCAGTCCATTTATTTTTACAGGGCCATTTGCCCTCACTTTCTCCAGGATACAGAGGTGTCTTTCCAATTGAGGGAAATTTGAGACACGTTTCTCAGGCTTGTAACATCTGCCTGAAGAGATGCGAGACCAGCATCCTACCACCAGGCTGCTGAAACACTGAGTGCTGTTTGCTGCACCATCAGATGCAGGTTTGTAAGCAACTGCTACATAAACTCCCTGTGGGGAAAAAGCTGTTTAATAAACAGAGCAGGCTGCTGTGACAGAAGGCATCATGACTTCTGTAGAGTAATATCATTTCAGAAATGACAGGCATTTCTGAAATTCAGAAAGGACTTTCTGGAACAAGTTCAAGAAAAAAAGTGAATGCAAGAGCAGATGCTAATTCTCAGCACTTCTGGGAGGTGTAAAACTACTGCAAAAGCAGTTGTGAACCTTTGGAGATTCAAACACCCCAAGTCGTAAGCTGAAAAATCCACATGATAACAATAAAAAGAAATAAGCACGAAAATCTTTGCTGTGAAGGCCTGGTAATAGAACACAATGAGGAGATGGCTGCTGATTACAGCATTAACTAATCTCCTTTGTGAACTACAGACAATAATATTTGTAAGATGGACAAAAGATAATTCTGTCTCCTATGTTGATCTTATGTTCTAGCTCACTGGTGCTCTGTTTTGTTTACACTAGCCACACTCAGGTATTACTGATTGTGGGAACTTAGCAGCAAAATGTAAAACAAAAATGGAAAAGAACTGGCAGGGGGAAAAAAGTCAACGCTCATGTTGCCTCCAGACATCTCTACAATTCATAGTCATAAACTCCCTGTCTAAGTAGCCAAAGAACAAGGTGTAATAGGGGTGCACTTTTATAGGAGTTCTGCAAAAACACGTACTCCAACTGCTATAGCACTTAACCTGGACTCCAGGGATTCCTGTAGCAACTCCCAAAAGAAGAAAGAAATGGGTCAAGTCACCTTCTTCATCCAGGGCTGGCGGATTCTGGCTTCACCTATCTCCAGCAGGGACCAGGCAGCTCACCCAGATGCCCCAGGGGTAGAGACGCTGGGTAGCCACCTCTTCTCCCCTCCAGGCTGGAAAGACACAGTCCTCTGAGTCACCACTCACACAAAAGTTATTCCATATCTATGGTAACGGTTTTATACTTGCTGCCCTTCTCTGAACCTTTTCCAGCTTTAATATATCCTTTAGAAATGAGGGGAACAGCGCACGGTAATCAAAGTATGTGTGAATCATAGATCTATACAGTGGCACAGTGACATTTTCAATTTTGCTCTCTATTCCTTTCCCAATCATTGCAAACATTTGATTTGCCTCTTCAGCTGCTGCTGAGATACAGGTATCCCCAAATGAGTGTTGTGAGAAGTTTTTATTCCATGCCATTCTTAATAGAGTTCACCACGGGCAGCGCTGCAGAAGAAGAATGTTATTATTTCAAAAAAAGGAACATTTCCAGGCAGATAATGCTCCAGCATCTCTTTGGGTCTGAGTATAAAGAGACGATAAACATACTAATTAGAGCATTCCAAGTGCAACAAGGAAAAATACCAGATGACCCTCTGCTCTCTAGTCCTGTCATAAGCTAAAACTTTTGAGGACAGAGGGGTGATGTGGACAGCTTTAACTTCCAACACTAATGGAAGTTCGGTGGGGCTTCATTCAAACCTCCTCACTGGCTTGCCCTTTCCTCTGCCCTTCTCCAAACCCATTAGCCCCAGTCCCTTCCTCTGGGGAGCAGAGCTGTGACTTGGGACACTCATGCCCCAGGCAGGGCAGAGCAAAAACATGGTACGGAGGTGGCATAGTCACAGAGGGACTTCCCAGTGAGGGTGGCCAGGGTGAGTTCACTCCCACCTGTGATGCTTCAAGCCTGGGATTCAGCTTCTTGCAAACAAATCACAAAAATACCCACATTAATATTCCCAACCTCCCCCACCGACCGTGCTCTCCTGTATGAAGCACTACAGAGCACACTATGATCAATCAGCAGCATCGCAGGGAATACTTCATACCAGCACACGGTTGGCTATAAATGTTTTTACACTGCTTATATTGCTGTCATTCCCCAAGAGTCACGGTCACCAAGGTATGTGACAATTTCCAGACAAGCCAACGCTATGCTGACGCACTTCTTTTACAACTTCCCTGTCTCACTACAGCGTGGATTTAGCTCCCTGCAGCTGAGGGATATGATAGACGAATGAGCAGTGAGTGCTAAAATTTGGCAATGCAGAGACAACCTCATAAAAGAGTTAAAGAAGCAACTGAAGAAAAAACAGTTATCTGCTGAAGCATTTCCCTCAGTGCATGCAGGAGCCAAAAGCAAGAGGCACAGACAAGAAGCACTCCTGGGTGATTAAGTCCCGGAAGCAAGTGCTTCAACATCAGTAGGATGATTTGAAAAACATCTAATTTCATCAGATTTCAGCAAATTAATGAATCTTTTGCAGAAATGGACCTATTTTGACAAAGCAGCCATAGCTGACAGGCAATTTTCCCTAAAAGCTTGGTTTCTTAGCATTACCCCTTCCCAAGTTTCTGACAGCCTCTGCACTCTCGGCTGCTTTGGAGGTCAGGCTTCCAGAGCCTGATGTTTCCAGAGCTGATGCCCATTCAGGGCATCTCCTGTTCCCAGGACACCATGGGCTGCAGGAGGCAGGCAGATGGGCTGTCCCAGGGCTTCCCACAGCCCTGTCTTCTGCTGGTCCCGTTGTGCCCTCTGATCAGATTTACTTCTCTCTGAAGGGAAATCAGGAGAAAAAACCCATAAATGTCAGCTTTCTGTTAAACCTCCCCCCACTCTTTCTGCACATGCACCTTACTTCTGAATCCCAGAATGACAGAATGATATGGGGTTAGAAGGGACCCCTGGAGGTCCAACCTTCTTGCCAGAGCAGGTCCACCTACAGCAGGCTGCACAGGACTGTGTCCAGACATTAAATGGCATTAAAACTTTCCACTTGGTTCTGGTGACAGGACCTGGGTTGTGCTCCACTCTGCAGGCAAGATGCACCACAGGGAGGTTACAAATTTAAGGACTGGTGTTCATCGTAATGGAAACACTAAAGAGTTATGAATCTTATTCTGTAGAGATCCTTTGTCCAGCAGCTGAACATGCTCAGGTTCCCAAGGACCTCGTCTTTAACATATGTTGGGGTCCCTTACGCAACACAGGAAGTAAAGATGGACCATAAGGAAGTAACAGATTATATTACTTGCAGTTCAGAATCCCTTTAAACCAGCCTGAGTGACACAAAGGGGCTTTTTGTAAAGGAGAAGCTGGTCCATCAGCGTTTTCAATGCTGCTAAGCAGGTGATAACAAGCTGCAGTGCACTTTGCAGCTGGCTGGCAGCCCCTAATACGGTAACACACTGTAAATAGAGCCACCATGTTGCAAAGCCATCACATGCTGTCAATTGTCAGAGGAATAATGCTTTTAGCAGTGAACTTTAACATGGGGTTTAGGTTATGTACCAGCTCTGGGCTGTCATCCAGGAAATTATTCCTAACAAATCGCTTGGCCATAACTGAATGGTCAGATCAGATGGCAAATATAAGGAAAACGTGCTGTTTATGCTGGTTTAAAATGATACGTGGTAATCATTCTGCTGTAGGCCTTCAGCTTTTAACTTCTGGCCATGAATACAATCACCACCAAGACACATTATTCAGCACCAGAAAACACCAATACTGTTTTCTCTGCCACTGTGTCCCAGCTCTCACCAGGTTGTGTTTGGGACCTGATCCAGCTGAGGTGTCTTCTCCCTTTTTGTCTCACATATCTCTCAAGCTGGAGCTGCATTCCTGTGAACAGTCAGACTATGCAAAGGGAAGTCTGACAGAAACCCCTGTACATAAATCCCATGCACACACACACCAAGAGGTACCAAAAAGCCCTGGTGCTTCAGTGCCCAGGTCTCTTCCTCTCATCCAACCCATCCTAGATCATCAACCATGACAAGTTTTGCAGTAGCAGGATCTTTGTTTTATGAGCTTAAATTAATCAGTTAATCTTATCTACCATGTGGACATATTCACGCTCCAAAGCTGTTAGTGTCTGCAGTGAGGTTTGTTAAGGCTCCAGGATCTGGGTTCAAAGCTCATCCTCAATTTGAAAAGCCCCTTACTAATGAATCTTGTTGTAAATTAACAAGAGGAGTATTTTATATTATTTGCTGATTAGAAGCCTTCTTCCCATGGGTTGCCACCACACCATGCAGTCATCAGTAACATTTGCTCAGAAAATCTCCATGTGTCTGCACTTAAAGATCCTCCTCCTGGAACCTGTGCATTTCGTCTGATGCTCTCTGAAGCTTGAAGACACACAGAAAGATACTCTTTCACAAATAGCCACAAAATCTCAGCCAAAACAACTAAGCCTGGACTTGCATGATGTAATGAGAAGTGGTCTGCAGCTGGTCCTTAAAGCCATAATGAACACTATGGTTTAGATTTGATTACAGCAGTAATGATAAAGAAGTGCTGCTGTTTCTGGGAAATTTCTGATGGTTGGCAGAGGCCCATTGGTCTGAAAAAAAAACAACCATGGACTGAGAAAATACCCAACTGGGATTTCTTACTTTGATTAAAGAAAAACGTCAATGAAAATAAAAGCCAATTTTTGACTGGATGTTCACATTCCATTCTAATCTGTGAGACCTGGCAACAGCTGAGGGCTGGTGTTACTGGTCCCTCCTAGAAATAACCTGATCTTCTCAGTGTGAAACCAGGTTGACAAATAAGACAAATCTTCCTGAATACATGAAACAGTAATGTAGAATTTTCAGAATTTACTTTGTCATTTGAAATTCTAAATTCGGTTGACTCTCAGTGAGAATTATCATCAAATTTTCATAAGTACTTAGGATTTTATGTACCATTTTCATAAATCAAATTATTAAGAGCTTAAAATGATGTGTAATGATGTAAGTGCATAAAACTCAGTCCTTTTACCACTACTGAGAATGGAGCTAAAGGATCCTAAGCCGTCTTAATAGCTGTGGAAAAAAATTACACAAGGACCTATCATGCTAATTAACCACTTGAAATATTTTGTTGTCCTAATTGCCCTGTACAAACCTGACCATACTGGCCTGGCCTTCACAAAGAAATTAACTTAGAAATCAGAATGTTCTATAAGATAGATGTTCTTAAAAATCCAACCTTTTCTTTTCCAGCTCTACCTCATCATGCTGATCTATTAGCTCCATACATCATCCTGGCACTGCTCTCCTAGCAATGGCTTACAAAGCGTTTGGCAGCAGCATAAAGAACCCCCAGGGAACCTATTTTCTTTTGATATCTTTATTTTTCAATGTTATAAATGAAGTATTTAATTAAAATAGAAGAATACAGCTTGGAGAACTATGAGAGAAGGCCATGTATTAAATCTTGGTCCCATACTCTAAGTGGCTCACGGAACTGAGATGCCTCCAGACAATGATGAAAAATGACGATAACAAAGTGGTAAGTCACAAAAACTTACATGTGCCAGTTATCTGCCATACTCATTTAAACTACCTGTCCACTCAGTAGTAGTCGGGGTAGCCCTTGGCAGGTTACAACTGAGCAAACCACACGAGTTGTGCAAACGACTGGGAGCACAGCGGGGAGCAGCATCTCCCTCGGCCACAGTCAAGTGCAAGCGGAGCTGTTCTGACACACCAGAGCACAGATTGATTTTCTGGTCATCAGTTTATAAAGTTAAAAATCTCTTCAGCCATATTTTCAGATTAAACTGTGCTCTTGCCTTACAGTAGCCCTTTAGCTGTTCTGATAAGATAGCAAATTGTGTCAAAGTATAAGTTTGCAATAATGAAATACAAGTTGTTGACAATAAGAGTACCTTAGTTTTCAGCCCTGCAAAACTGTGTTTCTAGTTCACATGCTGGGAAAAAAATAATCTTCTGAGGCAGGTGTGGCTGTAACATACTTATCTTGTTGAAATCTGAGAATTAAAAGCTTTTTGGTTACCAGTATAGTAAACAGCAGTGCTTCTCAAGCCCTTAATCTTACTGCAGATCTGCCTTCTATCACAAATTTCTCTACGTCATGACTTACCCCAAATTACCAATGAAACTGATCTTATCAACAGATCAAAACAACACTGTTAAAAGATGCCCTTGCTGATAAAAAAAGCCAAAAACAAAACCAAAAAATACCAAAGCCCAACCCCAAAACTAAAAAACCCCATATTTCAGAGCACACTTGGGAGAAAGAACATGTGCAGTTAAATAGATGGCTCTCCAGGGACAGGAAAGAGAAATACACTCTGAATCACTTGCCACATAAACGATAAATGTAAAACAGGATTTCACTTGACTCGTCATTCCAAGCCTAACTGCAGTTAAATTCATTTAATCAATAGCACATACATTTCATCATTAAAAAAACAGAAAATGTAGTTTAAACCTGCATGCATTGCTATTCATTATAGTTCACTTTAAAAGATCCAGATTTAAAGTCTAGAGCCATCTTAAAGGCACTGGTCAATCTTATCTGACAGTTTCTGTCCCTCTTTTATTTATTTTCTTGAGTCTTTTTTAACCTCAAGCTCCACTCTTTCTTTTTAAAATTAACCATTTTAAATTTCCTTAAATTTTGACTTTATTTTCATAAATGTGTGCCCAACAGTAGACTCTCAAATTCCTAACTAGACATCTGAACAAGGACAGACTTTTAAAGGGCAAACCATTCAGCAGTTACAACTGCTAGAAGAACCCAATTGCTGTCAAGTCCACTTTTTAAATCTTAAACTATGACTAGATTTCACAGAGGAGCTCATAACATACCACTAAGCCTGTGATATAATTCAACTTTAACTAGCCAGTTCCTTGTCACTTCTTAAAGTAATTTGTCTGTAAACCATGTAAATCCATTTAATTACAGAATCAGTCAAATAAATGCAACCACATATTGACAGTGTGGAATTTTAAATAGCTCTATTTCTAATCATAAATCTATACAAACTTCACTAATCAAACTGGAAGACACAAGTATGGGCATGCTGTAAAATCCTGCGTGTTTGCAGAACTATACCATGCTGGCCTAAATGGCAGCAAAAGAAAGAGATTGCAATCACAGCATCCTTTACTGTTTGATCCCAGAAAAACAGAAACTGGGGAGGCAGGAAACTTCATAAGCCACAGATTCACTACAAAACCTCAGTCTTTTTTGGACATTTTAGTTACAGCTTGGATTACTGCCTTCACTAATTTCTCCATGAAATAGCAACCTGTTATGTCCCAAGGACTCAAAAGCACCACCGCAGCCCCTTTTCTAATTTCAATTATCCATCCAAAAGTAGGCCACTATAATTCTTCATTAATGTATGATCAACAAGGTCATCACCATTCCAAACACTGTCAGAGGCTGAGCCTGTTAAAAATACATTCACACATCTTATCAAGAGCTTTTTTCTTTAAACAGGAGAATAGCGAGCAGAGAGTCCCTCTATGTTAGCTAATCCTCCAGGCTCTCATTTAAATAAACTAATTAACTTTATATAGAAATTAGACTGGGTAATACCAAGTCATAACACTAGCTCCAAACAAACAGGAGACAGTAAAAATATATACATTATCAGTGACTACCTACCGGCATTGGATTGGATCAAGCATATATCTAGATAATCTCATCTGATTTACCCAATGCCTCTCCTTGATATATCCCACTTGACAACTTCAAGCTAACCAACCTAAAGCCTCAAAGGAAAGTAACACATAAAGAACTTAATAATCCATAACGAAAGATATACTATTTCCAGGCTAGCATCAACTCCTTATTTGAAAAAGACTAGAATTATTTGAGTGGGAGTGCAGATGATTTATGGACAGAGACTAAACTACTATCAGCCTTGTAACTGGAAATAGTCTTCTTTCTTAGACCATCTGATGTATCTCATCAAGAAAGTGTCTTGCTGGGCAGAGAACACCAGCACGTCTCTACCTCCTGTTGTTAAAACTCTCTTCCCCATTATCTTTAGTCTCTGGTGCTGAAAGACCTCAGTCTTGGCCAGATCACTTAATAGAACACAAGCTGCGATGCTGTGAACAGGCCAACTTAGACAGGGAGTGAAAGAGAACTACATGCCTGCAAATCCAGTACTGTAAGAAAAGCTTCTCTTACAGTATAACTTCCTTGACCAAAGAAATACTAATAAGCTACTGAATTTGTTCTAGTAGGAACCAAATACCAAGTCTCTCCTTGTCTCCCTGATTTCCATATACTTACAGCTTCATGTCTACAGAGCCATCCTTCAAAACAAACCTCTGTTTCCATGCTGGTTTCTCACCATCCTCAAAATCAATGTAATTCTTTAGAATGATGGACTACCTTAGAAGAAGGGTGATTTGGTTACATGTAAAAAGGCTATTTGGCAATATTTTTAGCACTGAGGTAATGTTTTCTCATAAACTAATATGATAGTTTTAAAAAAAAACAACACCATAACTGAATTTCTTTCCTTTACACTGCAATAGGGTTGTTTTCTGTTAGCAAGCCAGTGTGGAATACAAAAGACTAACCCAAGATGATGGCACCACCTGAAGAAACACGGCAAGAGTCATTCTTTTTTAAAGTGGAAATCATTCTCCATTTACCAGACCATCTACTTGAGACACCCACTATTATTTTTTTCATCCCCTGGGGCACGGGACACAGTCTGTAGAAGTAGGGAGGCAGCACGACGCTACGCCACAAACCAAGAGGAAGAAAACTGGCTTCTATAGCTTCAACGTGTTGTTTTTCCATGACATTTTTAATCCAAGGTTCTCAGACTATTCCAATTATTAAATATACTCAACTTCCAGTTAGTTACAAATGTAATGATTCTACTGTCTGTAGTCCTTTTTCCCAAAAAAGACAAATGCCTTTCCAAAGCACACATAATAACAAGCTACTGGCAGGGCCCAGAGAAACATGGGGCTGGCACTCCCAACTATTTTCTGTCGTAGTAAATGCAACTCTCTCTGCACAGAAATAGAGTATAACTGTAAAATCATCTGCAAAAAAAGGCACAGTCGCACTGGAATATGTCATTATAATCAGTTCGATTACTATTTACACTTGGCAGTGCTTTGCAATGGTTAGCATGGTGCTTACAAGGAGCAAAAGGAACTATTTGATTAGAATCTAATTTTTATTCATGTCGTTACAATCAAGGTGATATCTTTTGCATAATTATAGAACTCTTTGTATTTTCCAAAATAATATTGAATTGAGGTTTATTTGGGATTTTCTGTGATTTCAGGCAGAAAATCCCACTTTTTCATGATCTAGAAATCCAGTACAGAGGCTTCTTTTGACCTGAAGCCTCACATAATGCATGTTGGGTGCTTGCTTTGTCACACAGCACGCACAGTGCCCTGCAGAACTTTGGAGCTGACCCTGCAAAGTGGCACCTGGATTTAAATCCTGTTTTTTGGTTTTTTTTTAAAAAAAAAAAAATCAACCATGACTAGATCACCAAAGAGACCGTCAGAATCCCTTGGCCCTTGCACAGGACAGCTATCAGCAAGGGAAAGTCCACACTTTCCTCTTCCTCACCACCCCACTACTACATTAAGTTTTGCAGGAAGGTTGATCATCTACCAATTTAGGGACAAACAGATCCTTCCTCTTTTCTGGTCACTACTCCTTTTTTGACCAAAATAAAACATGAGAACAGGTGTCTGTGGCTCTTTTACAGGGCAGCTGTAGAAACAAAAGTCTAGAAGGAGGGTAAAAGGGCAGCCTTGCCAATTCGCTGTCCCGTTCCAATAGCAATAGTACCCATTATTTTTTTTGCCAGAAATCTGCTTACCCTGTTCTTAAAAAAATCTCTATGTCAGTAGTTTATGTATCCCTGCTGTTAGAAAGCCTTTCCCACTGTCTAATGGAGATTTCCTCCAGTGGAGTTGAGACCTACAACTTCTTGTGCTATCTGTACCCTACACTGAGCACACCTCCTTCTATGAGGTAGCCACTTCATTGGGTTTTGTTTTGTGAATTCTCACCACTCTGCCATTATCCTATCTCTAGATTAAATAAATTCATTCTTTCTAGCTCTCCTCACTGCCTGTGTTCTCCAGATCTCCAATCTCCGTTCAACTCCAAGTCTCCATGTGGGGCCCGGAACAAGGCAAAACGTTCCAGATGTGCCGGTACCATTGCCAAACCCAGCACAGAGGTTGTTTCCTGTGTTTGTCATGGTATGGGCTTGTTTCTGCTTCCTTGTATCACTATGATAGCTTCAACTAGCATTAAGTTTGTTATCCACCATAGCCCCACATCCTCTTGAGACACTGCCAGCTCATCGCCGCTCATTCCTCACCTTTTGATCTCATGCATAGTTTATAGGTCATCACAGTACTCTGTACCTGTCCTTGAACTGAACCCCATTTAACTCAAATGAGTTCTTCTAATTGTCAAGATTCTTTGGAATGTTAACCCTTTCACCTAAATGCTTGCAGCGCTCCCAGCTGAGCACAGCCTAGAAATGCAACGGGTGTGTTTTCTAGTTCCTTGCACATATCACTGCTCTAAGTACCCACAGGGACCACCAGACGCACTGCACCCTCCCAAAGAATCTCACACGATGCATCCTCCTCACTTGAAACTCACAATTAGCTTCTCTCTGGGACTCTCCCCACTACGCTACTCTCGCTTCATATCACTCTGGGTGTTTTTACCTTGTTCAGGAGAATGTAATTCCAAATAGTATCACCAAGGCCAACCATAGCATCTGCCTGATCATTGCTGAGACTTTTTTTTTAAATGAAGCCTAGGGAGAAACAAACAAATGAAAATATTAAACACTTTTCCCTGATATCAGCCTGTTGTTCAGACAGAAGCTTTATTCTGATCCACCAGCCATCTCTAGACAATATAACATGACTTTTCCCTTTACCCTCAAACTTTCTGCTGGCCCGGTTCCCACCACACTGTAGCTCCCTAACCCACCACCTCCTCTCCCCCCACTTCCTCCATCTGGGGAGAAGCATCTTTTAGCCACCTGACTTATCTCACTCAATCTCTGCTATGCTAATTAAGCCAGAGCATCCTTCAGCCACGTGATTTACCCCACTCAATCTCTGTTATGCTAATTAAGCCATCTTTTTGATTGCACGTAAAAATGTTCAGGTCCCACTGCTAGAGGCAATAATCTTTTTGGAAGAGTCCAAAGTAGGGCTTTTAGAAGCCAGAACCTAATCCACCTTCTTTAATTCACCTCAAGAAGAGGTGAATTAAGTTCCCTTATTACTTCACTCCTAATTATACTCAATGAAAATTCCTATAAAACAGTACATAAGCTGCTTTCTTCCTTGTTACGTTTCCTTATCTGTAATGTCTAAGCCACTCATTCCGTTTTCTTTACTAATGAGCACATTTGTCAAAATTACTTTGGCAAGTAATTTAAACTAGAATAACAGAAGTTTTTTTTCCAATTAAACCTTTCTGTCCACCCCATTTTAACCCTGACAAATGTGAGAACCAAAGGCTTTAAAAACCTCCAGGTTTTTCCATCTGATGTATCCAACAATCATGACACCCCTGATAAAAAAGAAATCATGTTCTTGAGACAAACTCAGTAAACAGCTACTAACTTTTAAAGGGATAAAAGAAGTTAAAAACCTGGGTGCTTGGTGTAACTACCTGTGCCCTCCTTTCCCACACTTACCTCATCTTACTTTAAATTAACTCCTCCTTAGGTGTTTTCACACCCAAGTGTCAGCCTGTCAGGACACTCACCCAGAAGAGCACACAAGGGCTCCCACAGTCACAAACACATCCTTTGGTATAAAGCGTTACTAGCAGGTTTGTTTTAAAAGAAAAAGGTGGTGCTGCTCTAGCTCCCATGGTGTCTCATCAACCTGAGAGGTTTACTGTCCCCTCAGACACAGCACACCTCAAAGGAGACCAACCTGTCCGTAAACCACCTTTTCCAAGGTAGTTTCAAAGGTAGCTTTTTGCTGGCAATGAATCCCTGTGGTAACTGCACTGCAAGGACCCCAGCTCAGGAGGTCCTGGAGCACTGACAGGCACCCAGCCAGCCTGGACAGGTTTCTTTAGCTCCATCTGGTGGGCAAACAAGCTGCTTCTAGCCCATGACCACCCACTCTGTAGAAAACGGTTACTGCTTTGACGAGAAAAAGAGATTATTAAGCGAGGCTGTCTTCATTAACAGCAATTCTCCTGTGAACAATTCAATTTACGGAGAATAAAATACATCACCACTGGCTGGGATTATTTCCTGCACATCTCTTTCTATTTCCACATGCTCAGTTACAAAGCAGTGTTTACTCTCGCAGGTTCCAGCCAATTGAAACTACAGTCCGAAAAATCAGCATATATTTACAATCACCACCCCTGGGACTCAAAGTACCCTGGTGATAGCAACCACCAAGCAATTCATGAGCAATTCCTGGGCAGAAACGGAGCAAACACACAATTCCTACAAGTGGAATGGTTACTGTTACTCCTGGGCATAACCACAGTGATACCTGGGTTCAGTTTCCTCAGTCATTGCCCAGGGATGTGATTCTGCTTGGCCGAGAGCAAGAAGTTACAAATTGCACCCCACCACACATGTTTCCTGACCAGAGACCTCACCTCGCTCTTCCACGGCATGATGGACAAGAAGTATATGAACTGCAACAGGAGCTCATGACAGAGGATTCATCATCTCCTTGAATTTGTCCTTGCACTCACATTTCAAAAAAAAATAAACATTACACAGGAAAAAGATCCATGGTCCAACGAAAGGCAGGAGGTTATAATACATGGTTCCATTTAAATTCATGATTAATTTCATTTGTTCATCCCACTGACAGTCTTTGGAATAATTTTTCATCCTGTGTTGTCAGATTTTTATATTCAAGAAACAGCAGAGGTCTATTAATTGAACTAAGGAATGAGATAGTCCCAGCCACTTTGTCTGTGCACCCCAGCTAATGACAGAAGCAAAAAGAAAATGTTTAGTTAAGTATCATTGTCTAGAAGCTGGATGCAAACCAAGGGCATTAATAGCTCTCTTTAAGACAGACATATGGACTAAAGCCCGAGATTGTATCTCTGTAATTGTGATTACAATTGGTTTCTAGTCACTGAAATATGTGTCCCAGTTTAACAAGGTCCCTGCTGTCATTATATTTTTTTATCAAGTTAAAGTAATAAATAGCTCTGCATTCTCAATTTCTGATTTGAAAAAGAAACAATCCTAATAGCACTACTATGGCCTTTTCAACAGCAGAGTTCCCTTCTGTCTTTGTCCTTTTGTTACATTTAAGTTAATTTCATACAAGACAAAAATACTTCTCCAACTCACAACCATCCACTTGCAATAGCAATCATATTTCATTAATTCCAGTATCAACTTATTTAATTTAATGCTGAGTAATAATGTTTCCCTATCAAGCAAATCTGCTCCTTTAGGCTACATTAAGTCATTACCATAACCAAAATGCATTTTGATTTTGTTACCTCCTGAAGATGCAGGCTTAGTTCATCTGAAACTTGTCGTAGGAAAACATCTTATAAAAGAGGATATTATACCTATTGTACAAGGGATGGGGGAGCCAAGGCACTAGAAGATGAAGCATTTCACCTCTGCAGGTGAAAACAGGAATGGAACTTAGCTCTGTGGACTCTGCTAAAGTACTATACCCCATAATGGGATGTACATGCTTCACATACCATGCTGCTAAAACAGCTTGCTGTACCCACGGAAAAGCTTCTCAGTTTGCAAAGATTACTACCGGCAGATCTGAAAAAAAAGCAGGTTCTGTTTCAATTCTGCTACAATTTCTGCCCTCCTGGGCCTTGCCTCTTACTTGCCCATTAACTGACACGCAGCTGCTTATTACCCAAGGTATCTGTGTTCCTCAAAGGATACAGACTGCCTAAACATGCAGATACATACTCACATGTGAACAGCACTGATGAGTCACATCAGGAAATTCTACTTGTCTAACCTAATTGAATCTATCCCAGACAGTAGTAACAGTAAAGACAAAGAGGAATTTCACAGCCTCCTTTCCCTTTCCCTTTTTCATACAAAACTCAGCTCTGAGTGTTAATACACCAGGGCAATATTTGAACGCTACAGCGCACAGATGCAGTCACACAGAAAATTAGAACTGCTCAAAAAAAAAAAAAAAAAGCTATAGTCCATAGCTGTGTCAGTACCAGCCCACAGTGGAAAAGTACTTCAGCTGCTCAGCCCCCTTTCTTTCTGCTCTGCTGGTGACGTCAGGCAGGCACTAATGAAAGCCCAATTAGCATATCACCTTGTGTGTTTGAATGTACAAGTGGAGCAGCTGATGATTCTCTTCTGAGATTTTAAATAACCACCAAAGCTGAGCCAGAGCTGCTGCTTGGTAGGAAAGATTTAGCTTCGTAACACACTCAGCTCCCTGTGCAACACAAACAAATAAATGTGCCAACGGAGGCAAAAAGCCCCAACCCAGAACAGATGCATTTCTCTGAGGAACCAACTTCGATTTTGAACAGCGTTCATTTGGCCCTTATTCGAAAATAAATGTTTTGATCCCTAATTGAATTTCAAAACTCCATTGACTATTTGCTTTAAAAAATCAGGGTACAGACCTTCATTAGCTTTAGGGAAGCCAATGCCCTCGCTCATACCCTGGCAATTTTTCTGATGACAGTGGCTGACGGGGAAAGCCATGGGACAGAAAGCATCAGTAATTGGCACAAGATTTCAGCCCTGATCAAAATGAATAGCGGGGAAGGAGGTGAAATGCGAGGTCAAAGAGGCACCTGCTGAGGCAACGTAATAAGAGACAGAAAAAAGTGAAAAACTGAAAGGCCTAAGTCTGTAGCAGTGAGTTTTCTGTTGAACTCCCTGTACATGGACTGAAACAGGAGCAGAGGCTGTTGCCAGACTGTGCAGAAACCCTAAAGGGCACCGCTGTTTTCCAGCATTTTGGGACTAGAAATTGGAAAATCTGTCTTTGTTAATCCAACAGCAGTGACTGGAAAGCACAAGCATCACACAGTCCTCTGAACAAGAGCTTCAGCCCTGACCCAGATAAAGACTACCTAAAAGAGACAGGAATTCAAGCCCAGCTGGACTTCCTTGGAGTCTCTGTTGAGGTTCAACTGATTTTGTAAAGTGCTAGTGTTGATCATTCTGCCTAAATTCTGATTTCCACACCCCCTTTGGGAATCAAACCCTGAACACAACAGAATGCAGCAAGAGCAGCCCTTCAATGGCCATACCTCCCACCCCCCAAAGAGCTTCTTTCCACTCCCCAGTCCCTTTGGGGTGCCAAGTCTTCCTATCTGACTCCATCAGTCTTCAGACACAAAATGATCTGTAACCATCAGTGAATGCTTCAAGAGCGGGCACAACTGCCACAATTTTAAAAAGGTTATCTTAAATCAGGTCATGTCATTCGCTGATTTTCAGCCTCAATCCATGCTCTTAAACATCACATCAACTGGTGCCAGGTTTTGCAGAAAAGTGGCAAAATGCTAACAAGTCAAATAGGAAGATGATACTGCATTTAGAACTTTATTAAACATGGCTACAGTGTGCACAGGCATAATTAAACCTTGGGCTTTGATTTGGCAAGCAGCATTTATAAATAGGCTTTCTGTTACACTGTTCTTTCTCCTGGGTGCTTCATCAAAAGTTAGAGATGTCCTTCAACTCCTCCCACACCGCTGAGATGATCAGATGTTTTATAGCTCTGCAAACCTTAAACCAGCCAAACATTACAACAGGGAGAATAAAGAGAATCATCTTCAAGGTGCTTTTCTCCCAGCAGCATCTTGCCCAGGGTGGGGAGACTTACCAGAGGCTCAGAACCAAAGAGCAGGGCCCATTCTGGAGTGCGGAATAAGCGCAGAGAACTTGGTGTCATGGCTCCTTCCAAGCGGTGATCTATCTTCTGAGGGATCTATGGGCAAAGAAGACAGTACTGAAAAACCTTACCACTGGAGCTAGCTACTCCTTGCCAGCTAGCGTATTTCATCTCAACATTTCTCACGAGAGATATTATTTTGCTAATTATGTCTAATGTTTTTTTTTTATGGTAGAAATTTTCCAAAAGATTTTACATCCATTCTCACAGCACTAAAGAGAACCTGTCACATTCATCTAAGCTCGTATTTAAGCGTTGTAGCAAGTGAAGAGGGCCCAAATAGGTCTTAAAAAAAAAAAATCCATACATCAACAGAAGTATGTTGTCTTTTCAGTTCTGCAAAAAACAAATCTTTGTTTTCTTTTGAAAATTTCCTTGCACTACACCATAAAGTAAAGCAGATCAGAAATGAGTTGAGCTGACCCATTCGAGCATTCAATAAACTCAGTAAACAACAAAAATCAGGAAAAGGCATACCAGCTGCATAAACAATAAAAAGTAAAGTTGACATCTAGCGCTATTTATTTTAATACTTGAAATAGCATCTCAGATTGGCATTTTTAAACAACATCTCTGTAAATTAGAAAACAAGAGTACTCCTTATAGTAATCTAACACTGGAGAAGATAAAGCCCCCATAAGTATTCTTTATTAGTAGATCAGCTGACAAATCAGTTGTGGCAAAAGTGGAATGGAGCAACAACCCCGGCTGGATCCGATCTTTGGAAAAGTTGTCTTCCCAAACAGCCTTTTCAGTTTCAAAGTCCCCCAGAAACACCTAAACAAGAGCAAAAGCAACAGTAATAGCACAACAGAGAGAAACATCATGAGATCTCCCGGAGTCATTTCTAAATCTCTAGACTGGGGTAAAGTTTCTAGACTGAAGGTAAAAGCAATTCATAAATGCTGTTGCCCACTGTCAAGTCCTTAACACATGCACCAAGTGGGAGTAAACTGCTCCCACATCCAAAGGCAATGGTTTTTATTGAGTTTCCTATGCATCAATGTCTCCAACTAAACTTCCAAAATGCCTCAAGCTTGCCTGTTCCTAATGTGCCCTGCGAGAACACACAGCCAGCTATATTCTCCCTTATTCTAGGAGAAACACAAATTCATTCCAATGCAGTCAGCACTTTCATTCAAGTAACACGAAAGGAAAACTGAGCTTCTCCTTTCAAAACTGGGGATGTGATTTGCAAACTGTAATGAAGAATTCCTGCCTCCCCTCCCTGGGGACTGGATACTGCACCCGCACATGGAGCATCTGGGAATCCAGCAGTACTCACTTCTTAAAGAACACTACTTAAAATTACTAATCTGGATCAATAATAAGGACACGATTGATTCTTTATTTGCTCCTAGTGGCTGGCCTTGTCAACTTACAATGTAATACTTTTCTTAAAAAAATCATAGAGTACTTTCTTTGCCTCAAAAAACCCCCGCTTATTTCAGCTAATCCTGCCTCCAACAAAGTTATTTTTTAATTTTCTTCAGTCACTGCTATGCCTGCAGGAATGTCTGATTATCCATAAAATGCCTTCTGACAGCTCAGATTCATTACTAAATTACCACATTTTAATTTTTCATGTGCACAGGGCAATTACTTTTATGAACGACTGCCAGCAACATTTCACTAGATCTAAATGAATTTTTAAAGGATTCTAATTGTCACTTAGATGCCCCTATAACTCTTGTTTTAAAGGTTTTCATTTCTTTTAGTCATAGAGTTACCCATGTTCAACAGAAATGTGTTCCCTCTCACATTTTATATCACTGAAAATTATTTACATCAGAAACAAAGAAATATGAAACTGGTGGTGCTCCATAGGCACTTAGAGTGCACAGCAGAAATGATTCATAGCCAAAGTCTTGAGCATGAATAATTATCTGTAGCCCTCAGTTGGAGTTTTTGCGTGAAGTTTCATTATTCATTTGGATTTTGGCAGGGGAAATTAATGAATACCAACTTGACAGACACCTAAAAAAAAAAAGTCTAATTTTTTCAAGTAGTTGGGCCAAACTAAATCTGTAATATATCCAATGAAAGAAAAAGGGGAGGTGTGCAAGAAATGTTTTTTTAACACTGAAATTAAAAAAGCACAGATACAAATAAGTGTTCAGAGAGGATACGTGAACTTTTAACTCCACCACTAAGATGGGCTGGAGTACTAACTTATCTCCCAGTGGAGTCTCATCAAGAAATTTCATTAACACAGTCTATTTTTAATGCCAAGGTTGTTAATGAAAGTGATAAACAAGATCAGAAATTAAGTAATCATTGATGAGCTGTCCCAATAAACTCCAGATAGACTGATGTTTATCTTTGAAGTGCCACATTTTGTGTCATGTTCTTCATCCAACTGCTTGCTCACTTCAGAGATTTTTCTGTTTCTCTTTCTATTACCCCTGTTCCCTATCAGTTTGCGGAGACACAAATCAATCAAATCAATCCTTCCCTTGAAAAAAAAACAGCTGGATTAATGCTCCTTTATTTCTTTTGTCTAGGAATTCAAGGATCGGGTTAACAGGAAAGAAACAGTGATCCCACTGGTCAGAAGTCCAGTAATTAAATGAATACAGGCCTTCTGACCAGTTGCAGTACAGTTCAGCTGGGCTCTGGCTTCAGCTTTAGTGGCATGCTTAGATGCAGATAAACAATGTGAAAGTATATTTCCACTCAGCAGGCAGAGTGGGTTCAGTTTTGCACTTGTTATGGAACTTGAATTTCAAGTTGGTACAAAAACTACATAGGTAGAGGATCAGTTGGGCTCTGACAGGGTACCTAGCATTTCCAGAGATCCTCAACATTTTGCAAATCAGAGTTCTACCCTAAAAACTGAAAGGGTTTGAAGAAGCTAACTCAATACATTGCCTGCTTTTCTCTCTTCCCCAGCTTCACACTTTAAATTCCTCCCAGATGAGCAATAACGAATGGCTCTCCAAAAGCCCTGTACATCCCCAACTGTTCTTCTCCATACAGCTCTATGATCTCCAGGATCTACCCCCACTTTCAGGATTTGTACTCCAGACAGGAACTTTGTCACCTTCTTTCCAGTTCCCCTTCTTTTCAAGGCCACTTCTTTTTGGGAAGCCACCTTTTTGGCTTCCTCTTCTTTCCAGTACCCCAAACCTCTGATTTCCCCAATCCAAAGAACCTAATGCAGAAGCATAATGTATGTCAGTCTCCTCATTGTTGCTTCTTTCTCAAGGCCGTTTATTAATTGGAAGGTTTGGGACGTTAATTGGAGGATTTGAGATGGGCCACTACTTGTTA
Source organism: Nycticryphes semicollaris (assembly GCA_013400055.1). NCBI lineage: Eukaryota > Metazoa > Chordata > Aves > Charadriiformes > Rostratulidae > Nycticryphes > Nycticryphes semicollaris. The sequence goes on from VXBJ01005536.1 coordinate 1,096,317, forward strand.
ATCCACGTGTTATCAAAATTTACAACCATCCCATACCGATCACAGTCAGCAAGGAGCAGGCTTCCTTTGGAGAGTGTGAAAGCTCCATTTCAGACACTCACACACACACTAAATTCTCTGCTCTCTGTGTGCACTCTGGGTTTAAGCTATTTTTTCACCTAAGATACAGACAGATGCGTTAGCCACGTTGAGCCAAACAGAAATCTGCAGATCGTTTCTACGTAAGAGCCATCTCTCCCAAGAGACCAACATGGAAACCAGATTCAGTAATGTGTCATTCTCCAGTCTCTGTTAACTCCTCACACGTGACATGGAACCAATTCAAAAGAAAGCAAATTGACTTAATCCAAAATGCACTGAATTCCATGGATGGGTTTCTCTACTGAGAACAACCAGCCCAGGCCCAGGGCACAGATTGCCTCATGCCCAGTCCGCTCCACGTGCCACAGCGGAAAAGTACTGCTGAGGCAGCACAAAAAGCAGGAGCCCCGACTCATTTTGATTTTTCGTATAGCAGTAGGAAAGAAGCAATTAAAAATACCATAAAACATTCCCAAGTGGATTTTAAAAAGTTTTGAGGCTGGTTATATGTATTTTTTTTTTTCAAGCTGACAATGGTTTTTCTAGTAGCTCAGGGTAGGAAGACTAAATGGCTTACATAAGACCAAATTACATACTCAGAAAAACCAGAAAAGCTTTAGGCCTTCTCTAGGATCTATTCCATTCTAGCAAGATCAGTGGGCCTAATAAAACTTCATCTGCCTCATACCCTTAGGCTCTCAAAGCTCAAAGAACAGTATATGCTTAGTAACTTAGCATCTTACCCATACTGAGAATCCAACTCCATGAACATGTTTCCTTTTAGAAAGGAGAGACAAGCAGAGGCAATCACACTCTGGAAGCCTTAACAGGCTGTTTATACTTCAGGAAAGGTTCTTCTTTCCATGGGAACTCAGAGCTATCCAACAGTATCAAGCTTATGAAATAAAGTTCTCAAATATGACAGCAGCTCGTTTAACTTTTTCTCCAACAGAATAAAAGAGTCAATCTGTTGACTTTATCAGCAGCAGAAACTTTTGTTAACATACAAATAACTGCATATTATACATACACTCAGAAAAGAAGCCACTTTACCCTGCAGCTTCCATCTGTCAAGCTACAGCCCCAGTACGGCAACACCCAAGCAGCTTCAAGATCTCTCTGACCATCACTCATCTCCTTGAGATTGCAGATACCTGCCAGCTGGGGATGATGGTGCAAGGCATTTAGGCAGAGAGAGGAGTGATCAACCTGAAGATACCCGAGGTCTACAGAACTGTTGTAATTTGCATTTTAAAAAAACTAAGATTACCCTCAGTCCAGCAATGCACTGCTGTCTCCTCTTTTTTTTTTTAAATAGCACATCCCTTTTTCTTTAATTACAGAAGGCAGAATGTGAACAGATGCTTACTGTACCCAGCAGCCCAATGATTCAGGCAAACTTTTAGCTATTAGCAAATCCTTTAGGTGGCTGACTCAGGCAAACAAGATGTGCAGATTCCCCCCAACTGATTAACCACTGGCTCTGCACAAGCTTGGCTCATTGACCACAGCTGTTGGAGATACGGATGTCCTCAGCTGACAGCCCTGCTCTCGGTTTCATAATCATTTTGGGTTGAAAACAAAAATGTCAGCTTTCACTGACATCTTGTCTGGAGTTGGGACAAAATACCCCCAAATCAGTAGGTGAGGAATTCCTGCATTAAATGCATCACAGGTTGAAGGTATTCAAATAATGAAAACAAAAAGCGGAGAGCAAGCTACGGGCTACAGCAACACCCAGCCTCCAGTTCTCTAGATAAACCCTGTGGATTTATGCACTGCTTACAGACATCTCAGTTTTGAGCTCTGGCTCTGTAACTACCTCCCAAGGAAACAAAATCCACATGGATTTTCAATTATAAAAAAAAGTGTGTGAATTCAATTTCTTTAATAATCACTCTTAAGTTCCCAGCATGTCCATTTCCAGCTCCTACAGGCACTTCACCAGTCTTTACTTCCAGACCTGATGTCACACAACACATTCACTGGTTACTGATGCGAAAACATCTCCACTTTCACACCTTCTAGAGAGAGGATCCTCCAAAACTCCTGTGCTACACCAGGCAGGTGCCTCTTGACAGCCTACCCAGCACTACGTAGGCACAGCTCCAGGAAAGCAGAACTGATCTTGCAATCCTTAATTCCCATCACACAGGCCAGTGTCTGCTCCTGCCATGTTCGCTACCCTGCCTTCTCCCTCTACAGCCTGTCACTTATCCACAGAGACAACCCTCTCTTTAGCAATTATGAGGCTTTCATGCTCCACTTGCCAATGAAGAAAATCAGAAATGAAGTAGGAGCACATGCCTTTTGCCTTGTTTACTTTTAGGTTGCCACAGAATTTATCTTCAGGTTTCACTGGGTGGATCTGAACACTGGAAGGATGCAGACAAGCTTTAGGGTTCCTCCTGGAACCAAACAAGTATTTATGTTTCCTGTGGAGATGCTAGTAGAATGAAGTCATATTAACTGTCAAAAGCTCAAATTACAGAGCTTTACAGGGTTTTGAAGTATCACAGCTAATTATATATAAGTCCCAGACTTTCACTAGAGAAATATAAAAACATACAAAGACTGTCAGAATTCAATTTAAGCTGAAGGCTCCATGCAGACCATTTACTTGGAGGACAGACGTTGGCTCTCTGTGGAGAAAAAGAAGGAAAGGGCAAGGTGGGAAAGTGGGAAGAAACTTTCTTTCCTGCAGGACAATCAATCACTTTGGATTAGCGATGGGAGTAAAAGGATAAACTGCATTGCTAGTCATCCTCTCTCTGAAAAAAAAAAAAAGAAAATAAAAAAAAAAGAATCTATATTCTCATCTTGCATATGCAAATGCAGAGCCCGGCAATGACTTTTTGGATTAGCATCACTATACCCACTTGCCAATTAGCCTCCAAATGACTTCCCAGGTCCCAAGGAACCTGACCACAGAGTTATCACTAGTGCCCAGCACTCATACAGCGTTGCAGCCCTCTGAATATTTAACAGGAGAAAAGACAAAATTATAACAAGAACTTTACAGATTCTTAGCCTTACTAAAATAAACACCACTATATGCTCTCCTATTACAATGCAAAGACTTTAATTTTCATTTTTTATTCCAGTGCCGTTTTCCCTCCTTCTGAATGATCATGGGGTCAGGTTGGAAGAGGGAAAAAGAAACATGTAAGCCACATAAATAAGATTCAGCATGAGCTAGTGATTTCCTTTATCCGTGACAGGGTGACCAAAAACTGCAGATTAGATAGAGGAAGAGTGTAGAGGTAGGTCTGTGACAGCTAATAACCCACTGTTTATGGAATATATTACTTTTTGGCCATATAGAGAAATAAAAGAGCAAGAGGGAGGGAGAGCAGACAACCATGAAACTTCCCCAGAAATGCAGAGCATGTGGCAGAAGAGTAATCCACTCACACTCTCCTGGAACTAAAGAACAGCAGAAATTAGTGAAGATGGGAAAGTGTCCAAGAAACAGGAGTTCAGCATAGCCAAAAGGTACTAACCCAGAAGCAAATAGGACTCCAAATATGTTTATTTCCTGTACGATTCACCAGTGCATTCCAGACCATGTACTGGCATTATGTGAAACAGTCTGAAGAATACTCTTAAATCTGACCTGCTCTGACCACAACGTCGTTCCCCAGAAAAAGATCAGCAGATTGAGATTCTGAACCCAGCCACCTTGTCCCTGGCTATGACAAATGGGGTTTGAACTGTTGCTATAGCTGATGTGACTGCTGTTAGAGTGAATTATGAGTTGGTCTTTGATATTTACTTGGACTATTCTACTTGTCCGTTGTTTTAGAAATGGTTTCCATCAGTACGTGTGACCCACTGATTGCAGGGTGTGCTATTTCACTGCATCAGGCTATTCCCCATAACACATATAGCTATAAATTACTTTCTTGTGAGATTTATGAGTTTTTCCCCCATTCCCTTTGCTTTACAAAAATGAAGTTTTAAAGTCTATCATCAATATGCGACACTCCTAAGGACACACCTACAAAGACAGTGTTAAGCTAAGTAGGAGTTAAAAATTTTAAAAAATTAGACAGTTATGAGAAAGAGCAGCACTTGCAGTTATCTGAAATGGCATATGCTAATCACCAGCTGGAATCAAAGAGCTCTGTCACACATATTTTCAGCACATTGCAGCACCAAGTACCTAGAAAGTGGTTCCTCCAAGGCTGTAGGATTCCTCAGCTTCCACTGCAATAAGCGAGTTATAACCTTTCACTCAGACATGGTCCTTAGCCACATGCGCTCATAATATTTTAATTATTAAGTGTAATTAAATTAGAATTAATTACTCAGTTTCTTACTCAGTAGTTCTTAATTTGGAATTTCTTACTGAGTTTGGAATCCTGAATCACCAAATGCTCCCGGTCATTTCAAAGAATAAATATTTAAGATCTTTTTCCATGTATGTATGTTACAGATTATAAAACATACCAGAAATAACCTTGTGCTCAGCAAAAAAAAAAACTACTTGTCTAACAATACCAAGGAAAAAACTTACATTGCCCAGGCCAGACTGTATATGAAAATAAATTTATTCTAACTGGATATACTGACTCCTCTCAGAGTTATACACAAGACCTAGCCTGATGTGGACAAACAGTATGTTACTCAAAGTAATTTTCTCAGCTAACTCTACTCAGCACTAAGCAGTAGGTTTTCTACAGAACTGTCTTTATCTTCTTATCTAATATCCCACAGGGGAAATGAGCTTTTCATTATCTTCAGCGTATGACCATGGTGAAGAGATCTCACGATACGTCTCATGAAAGGATCTCATGGAGGCATGAGACCCTTGAAGCTACGTTTATGTATCAACACTTTATTTATAGAAATGGCAAGAATTTTCTTTTTCTTCTCCATGGCATAAGAGCCCAAAACACTTGTATGCAGGCTCAGATATGGATTCACTGCTGGAATTTTTCTGTTTATTTTATTGGTCCAAAGAATTAGCTATTCCAGAAGGATGATGTTTTGACTATCTTTGGTGATAACAGTTTGCAATTCAGTCATTTTTGGGTTCTTACACTGCAGTGCACTGAGCGCTGGCACAAGAGTTATTATCCCATGCTGATTATTCCCTCCTTCACTCTCTAGTGAGACCCTGCTGCATAGAGTCTCTGCGCAGGAGAACAGGCTTCAAAGCAGAGGGGGAGACAGCGTTGTTTGCAAATCAGCTGATGCAGGCTAATACACGTGCATTTTATAGTAGGTTCCTACACTAGGAACAGAGTCACAAAGGAATGCAGCTGGGAACAGCCTCAAGAGATCATATAATCCACACTCTACCCCAAGGAAGAAGCAGCTGTAACAAATGCTTGTTTAATAAGTCCTTATGGTCTTCCAATAGCTCTGTACTGCCTCTTCACGCACTATCTCCATTAGCTCTGTTTTCTTGGTTATCTAGTACCTGTCCTAAATCTTTCGTATTGCAAATTAAACCCACTAATTTAGAAAAGAGATTATTCCTTTCTTCCTTTAAGTGTCATTATTTCCTCATTACATGGATGGCTCATACTCTCCTTTCATTCCTTTCTCAACAGATGTCTGGATAGCTCAGACTCCCTCAAATTCCCTTACCATCAATCCTCTGCTTCAGAGGATTCTCCTTGTTGTTCAAAAAAACCCCACAAATCTTGATCTATCTGACCTCCCTAGTGTGGTAAACTGGAGTAGGTCCTCACTACAAAGCTGTCCATCTTCTTCCCTCTTTCAGTACCCCTGAGTATAACTCCTTTCATATTTTGGCCTTGAAAGCAAGTTCACACACTGTTGATAAAAGGGGAAAATCCTCCTCTTTTGTCACATCCCACTTCTCTGAGCAAGCGGTGTTCCCTTTTACCCCAACTCACATATAGTTCTCCTGAGAGGTGTCAGATAGGCAGGTAAGTCATGCTGCTTGTTGCATATCAAACCTTCCAGTTACTTTTATTTATTCCCTCACTTCAGTATAGCTTTCATCTAAGAGACCATTTGTCCTCGGCATTATTCCTAGCATGTGTCCTACTCATAGACATTTTTCCTTGGGGTCTTCAAAATTCTGTCTTTTAAAGAGCTTTGATTTTATGTGACTGGAGTCAGAGAAAGGCACGGGTATAAAAGTTTTGCCTTGGTAAAACACCTCACCTCAAGTCGATCCTACATAAGCAGTAAGTCATAAAAAGCCTAATTTACACGCAGTATTTTTGTCTGCCTGTTCAATGTCATTATAACTTTAACGCTGCTGCTGAAAGGCGGGTGCTGCCAGCAATGGGCTAAGTGGAAACATTAATGTGACAGTTTATTAATTAGTTCCATCTCACAAACCCAATGTAACAAAAAGAAGCGTAAATAAATGTCTGATCTGTTAAAGTAATATATGGCACTCACACTGGGACATAGGCCTACTTTAAATTTCTTGGCAGTTTTAGTTCAGGCTGCTAACACTTTGGAGGATAATATACTAGCTAAATGCATTAATGGTTTCACATTTTGGTTTGTGTTTGCATTTAATTTCCAGTGAAGTTCAGTACTGTTGAAAGGTGCTGGAACAATAGTGCTGGTTTTGAGTATATTTATCTTAAACTTTCCCCTGTGGTCTTATCAGCTCTCAGATATGAAACAGAACTCAGCTTAGGCTGGTACTTACTTAGTACTTGCTGGTTTCTCAACTTCTGAGGCTCAATCCTAATTTAAAAAAATAATGTGTAAGATAGAAGAGTGCCTTCCAGAGAGGCATGAGAGAGGTGCCTTTCAGAGAGGAATTCAGCCAACTAAAACCTGCTCACTTGCTCCCTGTTGACTACAGAGAAAGCTCGAAAGCCCATGCTGCGAGACAGAGGGAGTTTTAGGGGAAGGAATGATGGGGAGGGAGCTCTTCCTAACATTAGCCATGCTGGTTTCCTCCCTGCTTAAAGCATTTCTGAAACCCTAATGTCCATTTACTGCCTCAGATCAGACACGATGGGTCCAGATCTCCTTCATTTTTCCTCTCTCATACATACATAGACTGAAAGGAGCTGTACTATTCAGCTTGGATATTTTAGCGTGGGGTGAAAGAGAACTGAGCAAGATAAAGCCTGTCACATTCCTTGTCATAATCGCGTGCAGATGTTCCGTATTAAAAGCTAATATTTACTGAAATACTTTCAAAATTGCATCAGAGCTCCTCAGAGTGTGTTAAAAATAAGCACATGCAAAATATTACATTTAGCTGGGAGCCAGATTCCTGCACCAAAACTGCAGGCAGCTATATAACTGCTTCTCTGATAATATGATGAGCCAAAGAAAACCCCTCCATCTGAACACCTCTGAACTCTGGGACTGAGTTTATCTGAAACTATATTCGGCCAAATGTTACCCTCACAGAAAGTTAACTGCATGACCGGTTTATTACATGAAGAAATGTAATAAGCTGTGATTTAAATTTAATAGCCTCAGACCAATTTGCCTGTTTGTTAAACAGAGTGAACTCTCAACCTCCCCTCGTTTACAGACATCCAGGATTCTTCCACAGCAATCCAAACTGCCTCATCAATTTGTTAAGAAATATTTGTTTCCCCTAATAATGATAAGTGAAATAATAATAACAAAACAGCACATGTGGTTCTGATAAGAATGAGCTAAATAGGATGGCCTCAAATTCCTATCCGATTAAGAGACCATCATATGATAAATCCAGCAGAACCAAGTATCTGCCTGAAAACCAGGGAAAGCGCTTGATTTACAGCGCTAAGTGGATGTCTGCCGTGATTTTCGCACACTTTGCTATCTTGGCTGACCTCTCCCAGACTTATTTTCTGCACACCAACAGATTTCACATGTTTTTAAATATGGTGACAACCGGGAATTCGTAAATAATGTATCTCAACTGAAATACAACTGCCATGTCTGAGCAGTTCCGGCTCCAGGCTGTGTCTGCAGCAAAAGCCAGGCAGCCCCAGTTTATAGCAGCTCTCCCCGCTCTGCAGCTACGCTGTAGAAATGACTCTGCTTGTACTCAGCTACCCAGGTGGAGACAGCTCAAGCTAATGGCACTGAAATGCAAGTATAAAATATTGCCTCTTGTCAGGAAAAGCTACAGTCCCGCATGGCAAATTTAGGTAGGTAAAATTTCAGATAAAAAAAAAAAACGCATTAAAATAAAAAAATTGGGCACATGAGCATCTTGTTTCAAAAACCAAATATGAACTTGTTCACTTTGTGCTTGTTTTGTCAATAGATTTCTTCAGCATCATTCATGCCCATCACATAGGGCTGTCAAACATCATTCACAAACTGGAACATCACTTCATGGACTGAAACACGGACCGTGTCCCCTGCACCCCTTACACAGTACTTCAAGGAAAGCAAAGCACAGAGGCATCGCTTTCAAAGGGACTATTAATTTTCTGTTTGGGTGTTAAATTTAAGAAGTCTGCCTTGCCGGCAATCCCTCTGTTCTTTCCTGCCTCTCAATTTGTCTGAACTGCTACCCTGGATCAGAAATCCTAGGAAAAACAGGATTTACCCCAAATTTGCAATTCTAGCCGTCAGTACAAAAAAAGTAGTAAGCAATAGTTAATATCTAGGGGAATTTTCACAGAAGCAACTACACATTAGCAGATATTTTTGGTCTTCTCACCGTCTCCCCTAATCTATTTTCATTTTTCTTCTCAAGCTTTTTTTCTCTGTTTCCTGAGCATCTATGCTAAAGGGACTGTATGCTGCTTGGGACACCTCAAAAGGTCTATCCTGATCTGAAATCACCAGTCAGACTGATTGACGCTAAAAAACTCTTCCTCTGCCCCCATTCTCCCCATAAATCATCAGAAGCCACCATGTTGTGCCTGATTACAACTGTAAGGTACCGTCTGAGACACAACTGAGACCTGACTCTTTGGTTGCTCATCCCATATTCAACAGACTTGCAAACATTTAAAAAGTTCTGTCTCCTCTCTTGTAAAACACACGGCGTGGCTTGTGCAAGGAAAGCTGCTCAAAATGCTAAACCAACCCCTTCAAACACCCACGTGAGGTAAGACTTCTCAGCACACATGAAAATCTTATCATCTTGAGTATCTCAGGTGCCCAGAGCAACTTCTAAATTTACTTTAAATATTCCATGTAGTCACCCACATACAGGTGATTTATAACTCTCCTAAAATTTTTTAAAATGCTTAGAAAAAAGTGAAAAGCAGCCATCAAGGTACCTCGACACGCAGAAGCCTGGTATTCTGCGGGTGTGAGAACCACAGAAGGCTGCCAAGACTTTTTGGCACAGAGAAGGGGAGTCCTGTTACTCTCTTCACTCCCAACAGACAGTCCTTGAAATGAGAGACAGGAAAATCCAAGTCCCTCTCCCAGTCTAACTAGAAGGATCATTCCCCTGGGTTTATCCAGCCATCAGTTTCCAATGACTCAAGCAATGGATTCTTCTACCTCGTGTCCTGGGAAAGTATCCACTGGCATAATGAATCTCACAGCTACGCAAACGTCCCACTTGCTCAGCTCAAGTTTTCCTTTCTTTTCTCATTCCATTACCTTTAAACACCACTCTCAAGATGTCTTCTCCTTCTATGAGAAGTTGTTGACCTCCCTTCTGTGCCTTCAAAACATTTGCATTCTAATGAATCACATAGTTCTTTTCTACTGCTAATATTGTCCTTTGGCTATTTTAACTTTTCATTGCTTGTACCAGTAATGTGATCTCCAAATGCAGACAGAACTAGGGTGGAGAAAACTTTGTAAGAAAAAGTAGAAATATATTCCCCAGGTTGCAGGTCCTCAGACAGTGAATTATTCTACCTTCTGACAACTTTGTAATGAAAGGAGAAGACAGTATTCTAAGCCCCAGAAAAATCCTATATACAAGACACAGAGAGCCACAATCAGTAACCACCTCACAAATGTCTCTTCCACCCGCTCCACGGTCACATTCCAGATAAAGCAAAAAAGCTGCTCCCAGCACCAGCTCTCAGCCTTTTGAGTCCTTCCCAAAGCGCTAGTGCAGTAGCCCAGGAGTTCCTGACGACACTATACTCGAGCAATTCAACCTATCTTTTCCACAGGTTCACTAAGCCATTTGGTCTACAGCAATCTTAGCTGCTGGCTTCACAACAGCCTCTAGTAGAATTTGGGTACAAAAGGACAAGGGCACAGAAGTGATATTAAGCTACTGTCATCACTGTAACATCTCAGCACTTTCACCATAGGGACACCTTCTCCCTTCTCTGGTTTTGCCCTTCCATTGTGTTTCCAGAAAAAACCCACAATATTGGAGGTGGCTTTGTTTTGGTAGAGCTAATGGTCTTGTTTATTTTAACATCCCCCTTGCCATGCAGATGTATTAATCAAAGAGATGCATGTTAGAGCAGGAAGCAAGCACTTTGTGAGAGCTATGCAGAAGATGAGAGACACCATCAGAGGGGCAGTTAGGGTAAATCCACAGCAAGGCCAGACAAAGGGAATGAGTTACACAACACTCGCTCTCCCCTACTCGCAGGCTAGCAGAGTTCCCTCCGAGCACGGCCTGTCCTGTGGAGAACTGGGACAACTCCTGATGATGAGTGCCCAGATGCTGGTGCAGAGACATCCACCTCCTCGTGGCACAGCCGCGTGACTGGCTGAGCACAGTTAAGTGCTTACTAATACCCTATGCATGCACTGGGAGCTGCGATGGCTCCTTGTGAGACGTTTTCCAGATACCGCCTGACTCTTCTGCAGACTAGGCAGCTCTTATTAACATTTTAATAAATTGGGTCAATAATTGCAGCAGAAGCCCCAATGCTCTGCTATCATGCAAAGCTGAAAAAGGACAGGGAACAGCACTTGTATCCCAATGTCAGAGGGCCACCTCTGCACTCAGCTGAATGAGCACTTGTCACTCTGGTCAAACTCAGTCGGAAGGTCACATCCATCCTCTTGAGAAATCCCATGACAGCAGGAGCTGCAGTTTGTGGGGACAGGCATGTTTCCTGGACTGATCCTGGCAAACAGATGGTGACTGAACTGCTCTAGAGAAAGGGCTGCAGCTGAGCAAAGGCGGGCAGAAGTGTTAGGAGCCCAGGAGGCCCATATACCCATCAGCACAGCTACACAACCTCCTCAAGAAGGTCCCATAAGCAAACATACAGGTAGGCACAAGGGTTTGCAAGGTCATGCCCTCCTCTGACCCATGGCATGCCTTATTCCTTGCCTGTGACAGACCCCCATTCAGGCAGACAGATCCTAAATCCCACAGTCCCTGTAATACGAGTTCCTCCTGACTGGGGAAAATCAGTAGATTTAACATCTTTTAGATGTAACCAGAGCCTGTATCCCAGCCTCACCAAGCAGACAGACACCTCAGGATACCCAGTACTTTCCTTGGCACAGTGCAGTTGTCAGACAAATCACTCCAGGTAATTTAATATGATTGTGAACTATCTTTCCAACATTGCATACCTTTTCTTCTGTAGGAGGTAGACAAAACATACGTTTTGAAACAGAAAAGGTCTTGATGCTCTTTGAAATACAAGCTTTCCTTCCTCCTTTACACAACGTCTTTCAGAAGAGCCCCCATGCAGGTGGAAAGACCAGGAACTTCTACACTACAAATAACAGTACCAAAACTGTTTTTTGTTGCACCCTTGCTGGTGAGGATCCTTGCCTCTACCAGCCTTGTTGCTGTGCCTACCCTGCTCCTGGGCTTGCACAGCAGCCCCACGGCTTTCCTCCAGAGCTGACCCCAGCTAACTCCATACAACTTGCAAGGTCTAAACAGGATTTAGCCATAAAAGCAGTGTGGCTCAGGAGTCTTCTTTTCATCCATTACTCTTTTCCCAGGGATTCATTCTCTCTCTCCATATAATCAGGAGGAGGAAGAATGCAGCTATTGCAAACAAGGCTGTCAAATCCTGTATTCACCTAAATTACCATTACACTGAGATCTAGAAAATCTCTCCATTGCTGTCTAGAATAGAGGAGCTTAACATCTCTCTTCTGCTATCGCTTAATAGGTTCCCTTAATGAGCAAGTACCTCAGACAGCAAACTATAAGCACGGATAATAAAACACATTCAGTGAGAACATCTCATACCACTTCCCTCTCCCTATTGGCATTCAGACAACTGTATGCTCTGTGTTTCAAGGACTAAAAAAGAAATTAAAAAAAAAAAAAAAGAAAAACACCCCGACCAACCAACAAACCCAAGCACATTCTTTTCACATCACATTTGCATAACAGATGAATAGTTTTTAAACAAGATCACATCAGTAGCCCGTTACAATCCATTTTAAGGCACTGGGAGGACACACTCTACAAAACAAATGAGGAAAATCTCTTGCTTTTCAAAGATACATCTCTCACTAGACCCTGCCTACAACAGACATGGGAAAAAGAGGCACAAGCCAGAGTCAGGAGGGTAAAGCAACCACATTATCTCCTGATGTGCAGCAGATGCACATCTCTGCTCCCTGAGATCCTGCACCTCCACCAGTGGCAAAATTGTCCTCTGGCCAGAGGCAGGAATGATTCGGTGCAGAATGCAAGACTTCATGTCTAGGACCTGCCTTCTGAGATATCTGTTGTCATACTGACACATGGCTTATTTGTAAGGAGCTGGCAGCATTCATGGTGCTACACAAGCTGGAGGAAAATACAAATAAACTGATAGGAGTCGACATAAAAGCTCTGCTGACTCATATTGGCTGAAAATTGGCCCCAAAGAGTTTGTTACCTAGACAGCCAGGAGGAAGCCAATTCTTAATAACACAGGAATTGGCAAGACTGACCTGTTTTCAGAGTCTGTTCTTGATCAAAATTTTCAGTTTTTGGTTTATAAATTATCTGGACCCCTCCATAATGAGCTGAAATTATGCCTGCCTTAACCCTATCTTTTCTGATAAATTCTCCTGGCTTGCTAGGCAAAATAAGACATTTGGTGCTCAAAGCAGGTAAAAAATCACCCCATGGTCAAAGTGCTATCAGCATTGTTCTGTATCAGGCTTCTCAGTATTTTTTCAAACAGACATAGTTGACAAGATGCCTGTTCATACCTGGTTTGCAGTTGGAACATGTAGAGATACGGCCCTAGAGCTCTGAGGTGCTTCAACAGCACAGCGAGAGCCAAATCTTCGCTCTATAAAATATGCATGGAATTCTTAAAGTCCATAGCACACCTTGTCTTGAAAGGTTCACCGCTCATTCTTACAGAAAGTAAATTGACTTTCAGGGAGTTATGCTTCAGAAACTAGAATGGCCTTCCCTGAATTTCCCTGAGTTCACAGAAAACACCCATCTGCAGACAGCAATAGAAAAGACTGGACTGGCTCATCCCTCATCATTCTCTCACCCAAATGCATGCCTTTGTGAGGGACCACCACTGGCTTCAGCAGAGCCTGACAGAACAGCAAAGAATCCAGCAACAGGTCCAAAGCTCACATCATCCTTGGGATAGGCCCAGTCCAGCTGAGAGTCCTGTGGAACCTACGTTAAGAGTTCTGGAAGGAAAATCCCCATTTCAGCTAGAAGGAACATGTTCCCACTATCCTGGAGAAAGAATGGTGAAAAAACACTTCTAAATGAGTCCCTTCCTCAGTCCCTTGCGTGACCGTTTCTGTGGGAGAAAGCGATTAGACCCTTGATATTTAAGTCAGCCAGCCATTTCCTGCCTCTTTCACTTGAGACAAAGCATTAAAAGTATTACAGCAATCTCCTCGTGAGGCTAAGGAAAAAACTACAAAATTCAGTACTTGGAACTAGGAAAAGACGAAAAATAAAATTGGTTTTGTGTCTAAGTGGAAAATTAGAAGTATTTATCACAGATTATCAGGGATTGGAAGGGACCTTGAAAGATTATCCTTCTAGTCCAGCAATATATCTATCTGCTTATTGTATTTATACTAACAAATTATAAAAAGAATGTGGAGAGGCTATCAGAATAGCACAGTAGCTGCTGGAAAACTGGTTCAAGTAGTGCATAACCTTCGCCATAGCAATGACACCTCGGAAAAGCAGCTTTACTGTGGAGAAGGGCTCGAACAATACGCTTGAGGACCAGAGGACAGACCTCAGTCCTTCACCTGCCAGGGAATGTCTTTGCTAATTTGGTGAGAGAAAGCAAGACCCAACTATCTTAATCTTCATCAGGAAGGGGAAATCACTGTTTGGGTATGGCAAATAACATGCCTCTCTGAGGCAATGAGGCTATTAAAACCAAAAGTCATCTGGAGCATCAGCTCATCTTGCAGGCTGCTCTTATAACCCACCAGGAAACCCAGAGCAGCCTTGAGGTGCTTTTACATGACACCCATCAGCCACGGTACTGCAACAGGTTAATTTTCACTCCCTTGTGTGTGTGACACACAGCAGCCAACGAGACCCATAATACGAGAGGGCTTCAATCCACCACTTAACCAGGTTCATGCCAATACTTCATGTTCAGACAGGACCCACATCACACTGCATGAATATTAAGTGCAAAACCTTGCTACATGCCTCCATAATGGAAATTTCCTTTTATTGCACAAAACTACACAGGCTTGACCGAAGAAAAGCCCATTATAAATAATTCACACAAGTAATGAAGGAATCTTACGATTTGGGAAAAATGTTTCATGTGTGGTTCTTTCATGAAAAATGGCCTCTTTTTTCTTTTCTTTACAACTCAGAGACTTCTTTTATTTTAAAGCAATGCCATATTTTCTGTCAAAATACCACCAGAAAGTTATTGACAGCCAAGTTCTTTCCTTAACTAACCAAAATGCTATTTTTTTTAAGGAATGTATGTACTACTCCTCACCAGCTTCCCACCACTGGTATTGCTGCACTGGGACACACATCAAGGCCTCAGTTACATGCTTAGCTCAACAAACCCACACAAAATTTAAGCGTAGCAGGAATGCCTCCACCCTCCTTTTCATCATCACCAGATAGACAGCAAAACTTGCCCCCAATATATTAAAATTTGGGTGCTGTAACACCAAAGTTCATAGACTCCAACCACTGCAACACCCCAAAGAGAGCATATAAGCATTTTACAGAACTGAGACCCGTTTTGGCCCTCACACACTGCTCCAGCAACACATCAGCAGCTACAGAGCAGCACAGGATCTGTACGTATTTGAACAACGCCACCATTGCATCTCTGTCCTTGGCAGAGGGGCAATGTCAGGGATGGGAGTGTGACGGAGGCATTCTGTGCTCCAGAAACAGAAGCAGCTGGGTAAAGTGTCTGCAAAAGCACCCACGGGGGCTGCTCTAATTTAAACTGCCCCCTGAGCAGCTGAGAAGCTGAGGAACAGAAGCAGAGATGGCCTCAAGCCACTGTTGTACTCTCTTCCTGACACTGCACCTTCTGAAGCACTGCAGAAAACAACAGCAGATTGTCAGAGAGCCAGAAACGAAGCTGAGCAGAACAAAGTCTCTTCACCCAACAATCTTTTACCCAGACCCCAAAACCACCCCAAAGTGCAGCCCTGCTGCAAGCAAGCATTGCCTGCTGTGTCACCTAAATAAAGACGAGGAAGAGGGAAATGGCTCAGTTTCAGATTGTGTTTATCTCAGCTCTAGCACTGAATAATGTCCTTTCACTCCCACAGCACGGCTTTTGAATCACCCCTAGGAAACCAGGAGCCCCACAGCACACAGAACTGATCAAAATTTGAATTTTGATCTGGGGATCATCCCAGACAGTCACAGCAAAAACTTTGGGACTTGTTCTCATTGGAGGAAGAGGATTAAATGGGTAACAAGCAAAGAATTTAACTGTGTCTTACGAATAATGACTCGCACTCAAGCGCAGGGCTTGTCCATGTCTGACAGATTAGATTGGTTGCATAAATGAAACTGCTCTTCCCTAATAATATACATGCTCAGTGGAAAGAGTTTGGAAAGGGGAGAGAGAGGGAGAGAGAGAGAGAGGGTAGCAAAGGGGAAAGAAATAAAGCAATTCAACATTTGTCCCACAACACGGTGAACATACAAGAACTGAAGCAGGAAGCTGGAAAGTCTCCTGAGTCCCACACAAGCTGTGAGACAGTGTTCTGAATCCTCAGCCCTGCCAGGGAATGACTTTGGCAAACACGGAGGGGAGGAAAGAATTCCCTCCTGACACTGCCAACTGCTGCACATCTGACAGTGGGGCATAAGTTCTAGCTGAGCAGAGATAACAGCTCATTTGGATTCACTTACTTTCTATCTTAGAACTGTAAGGAATGGGATAACCTCCAGATCCGTCTCCAGATACAACTCAGATTCAAGAACATGGACAATTCAGGATTTTATTTCAAATCAAATCAAAGGTAGGCCTCTCCTGTAAAGTTAGAAGTGATGCGCTGGAGATTCAGGTGTGTAGAGGCTTCTGTGATCCATGGCATTTCTGGGAAATATCTGGGCCTAACTGACAGATTTGAAGACACAAATAGATCCCTAGCCTCCATATAAGTACAAATGCTTGGTTTATTGGCCAAAATCATCTCAAAAACTGAGCCTGCATTGGCTGCAATCTGCAATGGAAAGCATTTCCCTAACTGCCTGTCTTCCTCTTCAGTATCAATCATCCGAAATCCCCTTGCCAGCATGGAACACAAATCGTTACAGAAAAAGAATGAAAACCTATTGCTGAGCTCTCACCTGGAAAGCCAGCATTCTCAGAGTCCCCAGGCTGTCCAGCACAGGGCACACTGACCGTATCACAAGAAAGCATTGATCAGCTCTCCATTGAAAGAGAGACTTTCCTGAGCCCACCACACACCATGTGTGCACGCTTGGCCTGGGAACCCGAGAGGCCTCCCCCGGGAATCTCTTGTCAAGCTATTTAGAGTTTCTCTGGATTGGAAAAAGAGAGCAAGCACAAAGGAACCAGGGATGAAACCATCAGTTAAGTGGCGTTGGCTTTCATGCAGCTGGTGTAGTCCTCAGTGAAAGTCACCTTCTCCTACATGACCTTATTGCTCTGTACATCCTCCCCCTGCTACGACGAGGGTAACCATACTCCCTACCTCACGTGGCTATTGCAAAAGGAGGTGCATCAAAGCTTCTAAGTCCTGTGGCAATCAAGAAACGAGTACCAACTACCTCAGAAGACAATAACAATTCATTTTGAAAACAGAAAGTTATTATAAATAACAAATAGAAAGCAACTGAAAGAACAATGCCAATTTTTCTAGTTTGGACTGGGGTATTAACTAGTCTCTTTGCAAAGACAAGAAAGGCAACAAAGCTGTATTTTTAGCCTAATTGATCAAAACAAATGAGCTCCTAAAACCTTATGTTTCTCTCAATCAGCATACTATCAGCAGTGACACTGTAACTAGTCTTACTCCATCAAAGAGCAGCCCAGGGGCCATCTAATGACACTCCAGTGTGAGTGACTCAGAGTTTCTCCATAAAGTAAAGCTTGCCTAAATTTCCAGACCAGATGGTTGAACTGTGAGACAATCCGTCAGATGGCTCTGAAGCGTTTAATACAATTAAGGATATGCAATCTGGAAATGCCCTGGGCTCAGACAATTTGCCCACAGATTTCTGTAAAGCTTTCAGAAACAAATCCACGCAGTCTCCTTCTGAACAAGCTTAATGATTTCTTAGCCAAAAGCAAAAGAATCAGCCATTATGAGAAGCAAACAGAACCCCTTGTTAATGCCTTCTCACCCCTGTAATGGGCAAGATAACAAAGGAACAGAACATCAGCTGTTGACAAACATAATGTAATAGGATCGGTTTCTCAATAGGAAACACTTTGTGTGCATACTGCTTTTCATCCAAGCAATGGAAACATCAATTCTTTCTCTCCCTCCATGCTCCTCACAGACTTGCAGTTGTACCCGTTGTGCTGACAGGAAGGCTGAAACTTGTCTCCATCCAGGAGATGGTGGGAGAATAGCACATTCAGGGCATACCTGCCTTTTTCTCTTTACTCACTCTCCCTCTCTTTCCTTTCCACCTACACCACCATCAGCCTCAGGAAGCTACTCACAAACCCCTAACAATTTCTCAAGCTCAGGAAGACCGCTTGCCTTTGACACCCAGAGAAACAGAGGACTCCCACTGGAGGGAACAAGCTGACACTTCTCATTTCAAAACAGCAGAGCTGAGCTGAGAGTGACTGAACAGAACCACACTGATACACTGTCCTAACTACCCTTGTCAATTGTAAGAGCAAGAAGAGTACCCTCAGTACCAGGAACAGGAGCATCTGGTAGCAACCATCCCACATATACATTTTGTCAACAGTAGAGTGGACAGACTTACTGCCTAAAACATATGCCCACATAGGCAAGAGGAGGAAAGGAGGCGGGTGGAGGAGAGTCAAACTGAGAGACTAAGCTGCTATAGCTCCACATTCTCACCTCCCAAGATCTCAATCTGTGTGTAACATCTGCCAAAAAAACCCTACCCACGGCTCCAAGTCCACTCTCAACCTGCTTTATGTCCTCTCTCCCCAGGCTCATGAAAAACACCTTCCCTAAGCAGCTGCTTCAAAGAAATTTTTGTCTGCAGATGTCTTGATAAACAGCCTGTATTACCAGAAGGATGTATCTATTTAGGCAGTGTAACTGGTGATTCTGAGATAGGGTCCCCTGGTACACTTCCATAATGTTTTCTTACTGCTATTTTTCAGCAGAATTACTGATGAAAGTCAGTGGGATCATGAAGATAAATAGTAAAAGGCAAATAACGTCTTCATGCATTGTCCCGTGGTCTTTCTTTCAAAGACAGACAGCAACCTGCAAACTGCTGAGCTTCATACTGTATGTGACCCAGCAGATTAGTGACACATTATGGGCTGCCCAGCCCTGGCTGCAGCGTCAGAGAAAGACCGGTGGGATTATAGAGGGAAAAGACTTATTTGGCCCCTGTGAGTTGTATAGAGGTCAGCAAATCACTTCATCCTGCTCTAAATTTACATTTTGGCTGACAAAGACATCTCCCTTTTTCTCTTTTTGATAGCCACTTTGGACAAATTATTCTATGTGCAGTTTCATATATTCCAACTCAGACAGCTTCAGCTGATGTCCCTCCCTGCTCAACAAGGACAATTTCAACCTCAATGCGTGTAATTCAAATCTCATAATTCCATTGGGCAGTTGCAGATTAGAGCTCCGAAAAGGTCTCACTTTCTTCCCTCTACTCCTGAGATGAAAATGAAAACCAGAAGAAAGCACTTGAAGATTTTGCTGATGGGATCACCTACAGTTTTCTCTATTGCTGCTGATCACAGTTTATAAATTCAGACATAAAGAATTATTTCTGTTAAATAGCATCCCACAAGGCAAGTTACATTTTTTCCATCCAGCAGCAGCTATGAGAGACAGAAAGGATGTTAAACATAAGCAGTCTAGTTTGAAATGTAAGCACTTCAAAAGAATGGCCAGATCCTGAATTACATGGTTCAAATTGTCGTTTAAAATCATCGGCTTAGATGGTCACATACTCAGACTGTCACCTAGCATAGTTTAGAAGAGTGTAGTATAAGGCAGGATCTGGGCTTCACACTTAAACACGGCACACAATTTGCTCCTAGAAGAAAAGAAACTATGTCCTTCACTTCCACTCTGACCTGTTATGCACCTTATGAAAATTGCATATCCTTCCCAAAGCACATCAATGTGATGTACCATAGCTCTGTCTCTACTACAGGGATGAGCTGAACTCCTGATCTGAAAGAAGAGCTTTGCAAAGATCAACTTGTCGTTAATTGAGTGAGAGATTCCACATGTACAATGTAGCATAATTAATGTTGCCAGAAGTACAAACTGCCTTCACCTGTGCCTGTCACAGGAGCACCCGGAATCTAGGGTACACCCACAGGGAGCTGTGAGGCAGCCACCGTCAGATAAGGTGATCATCCAAGGTCTGACAGCTATATCCAAGCCTCAGGAGCACTTAAGGAAGAAGCTTCCTCAAGGAAAGGCATCATGGCCTTCCAACGATGAAGACTGATGCTGCAAATCTGAGACTCCTTGCACCAGGCAGTGCCCACCAGCAGCAGGAAAACTGATGGTAAGGCATTCAAAACAGATGGGTGGACATATGTTCATACAAACACAGTTCCACACCCCTGAGGCTGCATTTGGGTATCAGGTACCAGAACAATATCTACACATCAGTATGGCCTGGGCCACAACACACCCACAGAGAAAACATCAGTCTCACTGATGTTCCTATTCCAAGCAATGCTGAAGGGAACATGAGCTTCCAACACCACAAGAGATATGCTAAAACAGGAACTGGAAGAATGAGCCTGAAGAAAGCATTTAAGGGAATAGTCCTAGGTCAGAAGGAGGAGATACAGGTTTTCAGACTCTGCCAATTCATCTAAACAACACTGTGATCGGGGCCCAAGGGCTTTGGGATTTTCATCTACATAATCTTCAAATTTATTAGACTGGTGAGTTTTCAGGTTTTCCTTTTCTCTTGGCCAATGTGTATTTATAAAAGGATAAGTATTCCAACTGAGGTGGAAGAAGCGTTCCCTCCCTGCTTCCCCCAAATGCACACTGCAGCAGCCAAGAGCTGGTGCTATCGGTATTTTCTAAACTGTCCCCAGCAGGTCAGGTGAAAAGTGTCACTCTGGGGGTTTCTTCAGCTGAAGTTTGATTGATCAGCTCTTGCTGAACCAAATTGTTTCTGTAAGTGCTTCTGTAAAACAAGCTAATTAAGAAACCCCTACCAGATTGTATTTAGTTAACACATTTAGCAGTGGCATCTGCACTAGCTAACCAGAAAGGAGCAAGCACACCTACCTCTGGCACAGCATCTAGCATATTAGACATCCTTTTGTTCACATTTTTTTCTCCTTTCCCTCAAACCCTATGTGATTTATAGAACTAGCAGTCTAAAGGGGGTCATTGGCAGAGCAAGCAAGCGTAAAACGAAAATGGAAGAGGTAACTGGAGATTAGCTTAAACCTAGATTAATGCTATACAGTTATCACTGTAAATTCAGGAGTTCAGAGGAGACAGTGATGTGCTATTCTCACAAAGCACGCTGGAGTGATTTAGAGCAAGTGACCATTGGTTCAGCTAGAAATAACAACCTGGGTCTTGAAATCACCTTCACTTGCTACTTGCTGCATTGAACATGAGCTGCAATGATCCACCTCCCGGTCTGCAATTTTCAATTCTCATGAGGAAAAACAGCAGATCTGAGGCTTTCAGCAAGAGATTTGTAAAAACATCCTGCTGCTTGGACAGCCGAGGTACATTCACTGGGGAAAGAAAAAGGAGAAATGAACACCAAAGAAGAGAGAGTCTCTTTGCATTGAGTTATTTTCCAGTTCACATTCTTAGGCCCTGAATTATCCATCTTCCATATAAAATGATGTATTTATTACTATCTATTTTCCAGACACCCTACAATATATATCAAGAATTCTCCTTATAGAAGAGACCTTTCAGTCCAAGGACATGTCTAAGGGTATGGGTACAAGCAAACCCATGGTTCTTCGCCCATGGTTCTCAGCTAAGTACACTCAGGAAAACTGTTCTTGTTTCATAGACAGGTTCAAGGACTCCAGTCATTACATATATATAGTTTAGGACTACCCATGTGCACTCCACAGTATCTGGTGGACTGAAGATAAAAACAAGTGCTTCTGCGCTACTGCTGGTTCTTGTTTTTTATTCTCCAGAGGACTTTAAAACTGTATATATTTATTCTGGGAAGAATCCAAACAACTTTCATTCACTTGTCCCATAAAATCACAATAGCTGAGTCAGTCTTTAAAAGCATTTCTCTTTTTAGTGTTGTTTCCTTCATATAGTACTTATTTATTTACCATAAATAGGAATGGATCAATTTTTATTTACTTGAAGATATGACCATGTTTTTCCAGAACTGCTTGAAAGGGACATTTCCCAGCTGTAATCTCTTGTACTATATTAATGGGCACTAGTGCCTTCAACCTTGAAGCAATTCTGCTTCAACTATAGGACTAAATGAAAAGTTAATTAATATAGTTTGCAGAAAAACCACAGTCCACCACTGGCCAGATTTATCCCACTGCCAGAAGTGCTTCCACCAGAACAGCCAATTAAGAAAAAGGTTAAGTTTAATTTTCATAAGTTTTCACCTAGGGTTGCAGTGGTAGGAAGGTCACCAGAACTGCGTCCTCCATAGGTAAAACACATCCCACCATTTTTTTTTTTGTGTAATTTTTCTGGAACATTGATACACAGCAGAGGAAATGCAAACAGGGAAACAAGGATGCCTCATAAACACACCCACAACACAACCTCTCAATCCAGCAGTCTTAACTGGAAGACTAAGAGCATTTCAGATATAAACTGCTAAATTACTCCCAACTTTGTAAGGTAAGACACATGTGATGGCCAAGAAAGTATAAAGCCACTGTAAGACCTAGCAAATACCAGGCAAAAGATTTTCCATCTAATCTGTATTGGAACTGCCCTGCTGCTAAGGCATGTGGTCTGAGCGTGCTGGGTTTATGCTCTGGGTCCCAGCAGACGACCCAGCTCTGTTCCACAGCCTGTGTTTCAGTGAACGGCATGAATACCTGTTCCTCTCAGTCCCAATGGGAATAAGTGCAGAGGTTCAAAAAAAGAAAAACAACCAGTACAACAACAAATGAGGCTTCTTGAAGAGCAGCAAGACATTATACCCCTCAAATGAAGACATACTAAAAGGCACAGAAAAGGACTATGGACTGGTAGGAGCCAGCCATTTCAGCACACTTTTGAATACCATGGAAAGTGACACCGCTTAAATATTTTGCTGAGCTGAGATCTAAACAGGCTCAGATTCACAGATACAAACTCCTCATCACCTCCTTTCAATCCCAGCAGACATGTCAGTCCTGGATTTGCCAATATAACTTGTAGACTGATTTGATTATCGTTTATCTTGCAGAATTGCCTCCACATCCTGACCCTGATCACTTCCTACTTCTGACTGCACAGAAGTATTGACCCAGTCTTTCCAGAGGAATTGAACCAGTTCCACTCCGCGTTGCCAAAATCGTGTGCTTGATAAATCCACTGCCCTTCAGCCAGTCCTGGCTGGAGGTTACAAAGAAGTCACTTCTAAATTTGCTCACATAACAGCAAAGTAAACTGGGACAAACATTTCCCAACACACTAAAAGCATTAATACATCAGTTTCCTAAGTGAATTAAGATGCTTACAATATCTTCTCTACACTATGGGAGGTTAAGGTACTGTTCAAATATGAGGAGAAGGATTAATAGGCACGTATAAGCTTTGAGAGAGATCTGTCATGTATGAAGAACAGCTGCTGATATTTGCACCCTACAGAGAGGCTCACTTGGAGTTTGATTACAATAGTCTAATGTTCTGATTTGTGAACCATGCTCAAGAACCATTTATCCCCTCATGCAGATGCGATCTAACCTCATCAGTCCCATTTGACATTCTCAGCAGTGCTTTTAAAGCTTTTGGGCACATCTGATGATGGAGTCATCTTGACAATTCTGCTTGAGGGGATTTTTCAAAGCCATTAGAGTGCAGACTGGATGCCAGTGTCTGAAGGATGTAGTGGTATCACCTGCGTTAGCCTTCCTTAGCTCACCAGAACCTCGGTGGTATATATATCTGCACTGTAAGAGAGTCAGGTCATTTAAAAGAGACAAGCCTCAAAGCAAAAGCTTTACACCAAGTTTAATCCAAATCCTCGAGATTCAGAACAGTTTCATTCATTCTCTTCCCATTCATTTTCAGCTCTCCATGAGGCATTACATTTGGGAAAGACAAAGAAAATAGAAAGTACCCTGAGGAAGGTTGCGCTCTCGCTATTTCCGATCCAATGGAAAGCCGGAAAAATGCCAAAGGAGACACAAACGCAGTCACAAGGCTGAGCTGTGGGTCCAAGCTTACTCAAAAGAGGGGAAATTCAAGGGTCTGCAGACAGTTTGGTCCTTCAGAAGCAAAGGAAGGACTTGTAAACAGCCAGTTACTCACCACTGAAAGCTTGACAATACTTCGTCGGCAAAAGCTCACCCTGAAACAGTAGCACCTGCCTAAAAAGGGCAAGAGGTGAGATTTCCCATGGTCAGTCAGCAGGCTCATGGAAACAGTGTCAGGAGAGGAGCTGATCACCAAACCTTTCCAATATGTGCTTCAGGAAAGCTTTACAGAAGCAGCTTTGGGAGCAGGGGTATCTACCAATTACCAGCTTAAGGCTGGGAGCAGCATCGCAGCTTCCCAGCACTCAGGACCTGTTCCTCCTCAGATTCTTTTCTGTCTCATTTCTAAAGGAAACCAAGCCTGAGGGAAGGATACTCAGCTGGTTTCTCTCCTCAGATAAAGTCATCAGTAGATTTTACGCAGCGAGCCTGCACCATACCTACGTACTAGCTATTTTTGTTCCCCTCAAACTGTAGGTATTCCTAACTTGGTCACAGCGTACACAGGACCCTCAGCAGTTTGGCAGCTGAAGGCAACAAAGCCAGAGCACACACTGCATCCGCCCACGCAATCTGTGCTCAGAACTTCAACCAGCATCAAACATCAACGTGAACGTACGTGCTGAGTGACAGCCCGACCGGCACACGCACAGTGGTGGGCCAGCTGTTTCCTGCCTTGTGGACTTGTACAGGGGACACGTGAGGACAAGAAGCTGGGCGATGGCAGCACAGCTCTTTCTACAGAATCTGTAGTGTTCATAAGAGTTCATAATTGCGCATAAGAACGACAAGAGCAATAGGATTTGGTATAGGAAAGGAGATAAACAGGCTGCAGAAGATTACTCCAGAGGACAGGAAGATTGATATAAATGGCATACAAGAGCGGAGCAATTAAACCACCGTTTTTACACACCATTTTGCTTCACCTAATTTGTTGGCTTCCTGTTACCACAACAGAGCAGTTTGGAGGACCGTTCCCCAAGAGGACCAGGGGGCTCCTTTGAACTGCCAGGAAATGAACCATCCAGATCCAATGTTCACTGTTACAAATATTTCTGCTCATTGTCAGATTTACCTCCAAAGTATCCGGCTGCCAATTACACTGAGTTTAATGAGATACTTTTACTGACCAGAGCCTCGTGTTAAACTTTTCTATGAACCGCTGATACCTTACTCTTTTATGATACACAAGGGAGGAAAAAAAGGTAGTATTAGATGGGAACAAAGTGCCACCCTAACTGTGACTGTGGCTTGCACTTGGTGGGTGCTTTTGGAGAGCTTTTAGGTCCAATGCAAAGGGTTTTCACTGAAGCAGTGGAGAGAAGGTACAGTCACCTCCACATCGAACCATTACAGATGGCATCAGGCTCTGGTAGAGTCACTGATTTTCACTTTAGCTGCTGGGAGGATGCATAAGCAGTCATACCTGCTGAAATCCTTTGTAAAGAAGCAAATTTGAGCACTGCCACCTTCTCCCCTCCTCCTAATCCATGACAGATGATGCTGTAAGTGGATAGAGCAGCTGTGACGGACATGGTAAATGCACATTTCACAGCAGCTGCGGAGAGGGACTCACCTTCACCCATGAGGAGCTTCTCTGGAGATATCACTACCAACTCTGAGGTCCAGGAGACTCTCCCTCTGAAGTGACGCATCCACCAGAAAAACAACACATGCTGCCTTTGCAGCATTATTTAGGACCCACAGTATAGCTCCTACCTGGGGCTCTTCTGAGTCATTGTCTCACAGCAGGGCTGAGTGGCACCATGCGGCTGTCAGTAGGCCCACCATGGCTCTGGGGGCGAAGAGCACACCCAGACAGAGGACAGTGCACCAGCTCAGAGCATGGTGAGACACATGGTACAACACTTTCTTCACCCCATGCACAGACAGAGAGCCAACCCCTCTACTGGCTCCAGGAGGGGAAGCCCTGGTGCTCTCCCAGAGATGTCAAAGGCTCGGTGATCTCTGTCCCTCCCGAGTCATGCTCCAACAGTGTCTCTGTCCTCAAGGCAAAAGCCACACATGGTCCCTTTCTGCACTTTGAAGAACATTATGTCCCTTGGCTAAGACACAGGCCTCCTCAATGTTTTTGACAAGGAGGAGACCTTTTTGATAGTAATGTAAATAGACGCAACTTTTTCTTAATCCAGGGTAGGAAAAAAGACATATTCTTAGGTCTTTCTCAAACTACGTAACTGTTTATGAAAACATCTTTCACTTGCAGCCATGTTAGCTTACAGCCAGTAACATCTTGATTTGTCAAAGATGTTAAGAACCTTATTATTACAATCAGAAACCCTGTATTATAACAAATACCTTCAAATCTGATCTGGATTGGAGAAATAACTCTGAAGTAAGGAAAATTAGATTACTCCTTTCTTGTTTCAGGAAGAATATCATAAAGCATTTGAAGACATCTCTTGATGGGGTCAATACTACAGAACAGGGCATTTCCTTGGGCATAGCTCAATCAAACAGGACTCAAAGCTTTGTGTGCAGAGGAGAAGGCAGGCCTCAACCACATGTTAAGATGCTTCAGTACCTAAAACACCCCAAGGACCAGCTCCAAAAAGCCACCCAAACTCTGCAGGAAGCGTTCCCCTAATTTTAATAACATTTTACTCAAAAAAATCCTTGTATTTCTACAAGACAAAATAATCCATCAGCACTTGCCAATTAAAATGGATACGGTAAACTCAAGACATCTTCAGGTTACTACTGAGTTTCTTTAAGAAATCAAACCAACAGTACTGAACCCATCAAGCAATTAAAGCCCTCAGAACATCCCGTTTCCTAAAAAAACCCTGGAGCTGTGCTGCAAGTTCTTTCTCACAGAGGCTGAAAAGGCAAGGCCAGCATATCATTTTTGCTGATCCGTGCTTCCGCTGAGGTAATCCCAGGTGCACTAGGCTGCACCTGGGCCATAGAAAATCAGATGTGAAGAGGACAAAGGTATGCGAGGCATGATGACCTGTTCGGAGACACACAACATCTGCAAAGAAAACTGTCTCTGCTACTGATTTCATACCCCAGCAGCACAAAGCTGGTAACTGGTTTGTGCAACAAAACTGAACCCTGCACAACACCAGTAAAACTGAATTCAGCAGGGAAGCGGATGGCAAACCGGGTAAAGGCATTTAGAAACAGAGAATACTACAGTATAAGATTATTTCTGGGGATAATTCATGATCCAGCTGTCTGAAGAGTCATTCCTTTGGTTCACTTCTGCTGTTACCATTGGAATGCAAGATACAGCAACAAGATCACATGGAATATACATGAGATTAGCTCACTGCTCTTAACAATGAGGTGGATGTAAATTCACAGCAACACGGTTGACATCTGCAGACTGACATCAGCTTTACACAGTTAAACACATGTGTGTTCAGTGGGGCTGCTAAGGACAGTCAGGGAGCTCATCAGGAACAACCAAGTCATTTTTTAATAACAGATTTGATCCAGACTGAGTGCAAGACTACATCCATTCTCAAGCCACGCACTCTTTTCTAGTCTGATGCCTGTCCTTAGTGCAGAAGAGGTCGAGGATGTATCTTTCAAATCCTGCCCCTTCTTAACAGCTTTCCTTGGGAAGGGGAAGCTTTTCTGCATGCTGCTCCCAATAGCCTTCAGCTTTCCTTTTCCCTACCTTGTGAGTATCTGTTTTACAAACCCCTTCTAGATGAATGAAAAAGCCCAAATGTTTCACACCAGCAAGGCAGTTTGCAGAGGGCCTTCCTGCTGGCTTTCACTGGGCCTTTACTAAACAGCTGCCAGTAGCCCTTCACCTTTATCAGCATTAATTCACTGAACCAAATGAAAAGAATCCACGCTTTGGAAAGCCTGGATTTAGCAAGTGGGACACACAAGGTTAACCTTACTGCAAACCAGCAGAACAGTTACAGAGCGTTTATGAAGGTGTTACATGTTTGGCATATCTTTAAAGCTAAATTGTCCAACAGATTTTTTTAAAAACCTGTGTCATAAAAATTCACTCTTTTCCGCATTTGAAGTCTGTTAAAACATTCTCCTCCTTCTTTCACACAGTACTTAGGTTCCATCTAGTGGTTTTCAACAGCAATAAACAGAAGACTAGATAGGCATTTTATTGCCTAAATGCTTAATTTTCAACATCTGTGTGCTTAGTTGCAGAAATATTCATAGAGTCATCTTTAGACATATAATTTATCTTGTAATCTTGCTGAAAATTCTCATGGTCTTCCGATTAGAAAATTTCCAGCCACAGTCAGAAAATGGTATTAAACTAAACTAAAGCTTATTCCTGTGCAAAAATGGCTGAGTGAGCATGAGCAGCTTGTAAGCCAGAGCTGCGTACTGCTGCTGTGTCCCTCCCCAGCCAGGTCTCAGCACAGGACCTGCTCACTAGACCAACTTGGCTGGTACCAACCTGTCACACCCAATAAGACAGGTCTCACTTCAGCGCTGACATTTCTAGCCTTAACTCCCTTCACAGTCAACTGAGAAGCTGAGACAAATTGCATCCTCAATGTGTCTCTTTTTTTCTTATTTCCATTACAAAGTGAAGCTGGAGGGCTTACTGAGAGCATGGTACCTCCACCACGCATCTTGGATCCCACCTAGGGTGTCTGACCAAGAATGTGTCTCCCACACAGCATGTGAAGTGTAGCCCACCTTGCATTAAGCTCTAAGCAGACAGCAAAAGGGACATGCAAGCAGGGCAACCACAGCAGTTATAGACTTTGCACCTAAGTTAAAAAACAATAGTGACAAGTAGCCATATTACCACACAAAAATTGATTTCAACACTCTTCTGTCCGCAGAATACATCACCCTCCTGCTCAGCCCTGTTAGACTGAGAAAAGTAGGTTTGTCTTACACCAGGAAAAGCATAAAACAGTTCTGCTCCTACCTACATTAGTGTTATACAACAATCTATGCTTATATTTCAGTTACTGAGGCATTAGTGGAACACTCAGCACAGACATTTTAGTCCTCTTTGGAAGAGCTTTACCAACTCTGAAAAGTCACTATCTTCAAAGGAAAGGGAAAAAAAATAACCATCAAAGAAATGTGAAGCTTCACAGATTTATCAGCTGCCACATTAGAGGTCAAAAGCAGATATTTTAAAGTCATTTTAGTGTCTTAAATAAACAACAAATCAGACTTCACCAGAACTGGTCTAGTAATCTGTCCACAGAGATCATACCCACTTAAAGAGAAGGTGAAATAAAATAAAATAAATAAAAAAAAAGGAAGTCAATCTAGTTCATGATTTGTGTAGTGTGGGATGGATGAAAGGTCTTTAACTCCCTAACAGTGCTTTTTCTGGCTATTCTTCTTTCAGGAAGCTTTACTTTTGGTCGCACAGTTTGAGGCTTGCACCCTGCAAATCACATCTGCTTTTCTAGAATGTGACTCCAGCATACCACAGGACAGACAGAGCAGTGTCTCCCAATTTCCTTTCCACAGCCCATCTTTTCACCTTCACCTAAACTTTCACGGAGCTTACTGGTTCCTTTATGCAAAGAAAAATCTTCAATGTTTTCAAACTTCCTTGCTCTGTAAAGACGAGAGAAACTAAGGCTACACAATGTCTATCTTGCCATTGAGTTCATATCCTCATCAGCCTAGAAATGCAGTCTATTTGCAAGATAATTAAAGCTTTGTTTTCTGTAACAGTTACTTCTCAAAAACCTGAGAGGATTTACAACACCAAGTTGATTATAATCTCTCCATTTGAACTGACTGTTTTTTTTTTCCTTTGCACAAAACCCTATGTTGTACAGCCTTACCTCCCAAATCTGGAATTAGCTCCCACCACGAGGGGCAACCGCTCCCTCCTTTGTAGCACAGAGGACACTGTTATATGGCCTAGGGACCAGAAAACACAACAGCAATCCCTGAAGCAATCCTCTCACCAGCCTCAATTTGCCACTGAAAAACTTCTCACTGCAATGGTTTTACTCTGAATTTACAGCAGATGTGCCTGCTCCTTGATAAAGGCGGGAAGGCAGCCTCCATTACCCTGCAGCGGTGGTGTTGGGGAGCCTGTCTACTGGAGAAGGCCTGAAATTTGGCTTCAAACGTCTTCGCCACGGGTAGTTTTCCCCTTGGAGAAAATGAGTGCTGCAGCCCTTCCAGGGGCCTGACTCCGAGCAGGGGGTGTCGCTGCGGAAGTGTCCCCAAGCAGCCCGGAAAAGCTAGAGGCCCGGTAGGGCCTGCCGCCCCAGGCTTACACGGCTCTTTGTGGCCGGGCGGGGAAGAAACACTGCGGGGGCGCTTCCAGAGCTTCACCGCTGCGTCCACCAAGACGGTGAAACCGTCGGAGCGGAGGGCAGGACGCGGGGCGGGCGACTGGTGCCCACCGGGAGCTGGGCTGTTTTCCCTCGCTGAGGCCTGAGGCGCAGCTCGAGACCTGAGGCTGCCGCACAGCGCCCGCCCGGGCCCAGTGGGGGCCTCCCGCCGCCCTGCCCGCCGCCCCACGGTCGCACAGCGGAAGGGGTGCTGACCCCCGCCCGGCGGCCGGTCCCCACGCAGGGGCTGCCAGGACGGGCAAAGCGGGCCGGGCAGAGCGACAGGGGCCGTCAGCAAGGCTGGAACTGATAGGTGGCTCCATAGCTCAGTGGTTAGAGCACTGGTCTTGTAAACCAGGGGTCGCGAGTTCGATCCTCGCTGGGGCCTCGTCAACTTTTTCACTCGTAACTTTTTTCCCCCAAACTCTTTTCCGACCGAGCTGGGGTTCCGCTCCACGGGGACACAGGAAAGAGGGGGGGTGTTTAAGCCCCAGCTGCAGCAGCAAGACACTGTTTTTTGCATCGCCGAAGGGTGCGCCCAGACGGTGGCGGTAGGTGACAGATGTAATGCTGGAACTGCAAAATGATGTCATTTGCTTTGGTTTGCTCTTATGCCAAGGGTAGGAGTCTAAATAACAGATCATGGCTCTGCTACGCAAATAAATACACTTCCCTGGAAAAGAACATCGAAGTTTCTTACTGCCCCACAGTCCTCGCCTTCCCCCTTCTACCCCCGTGCAGTCAGTCCACAGGCTGAGATGAGATACTGGGAATAAATTCTTTGCTGCGAGGGTAGTGAGACGCTGGCAGAGGTTGCCCAGAGAAGCTGTGGATGCCCCATCACTGGAGGGGTTCAAGGCCGGGCTGGATGGGGCTTTGAGCAACCTAGTACAGTGGGAGGTGTCTCTGCCCAGGGCAGGGGGTTGGAACTCAGTGATCCTTAAGGTCCCATCCAATCCAAACCATTCTCTTAGTCTATATAAAATTATGTAGACTAAGTATTGGAATCCTTTGGAAGCTAGAGGTGAGCATACCTTGAAAAAAATATTGCTTAAAAAAAAAAATAATCTAATTTCATTGTCTGAAAGACAACTGCTCTTAAAATATATACTTCTCACTGCAGTTAAAGCACCAAAAAAAAAAAAAAGGTAGAGAAAGGCTAGGTCATTGACATATCTATTAAATTTCTTAGATAAAAGATGCAAGTCCTGAACATTGGAGGCACTTGGATTTATTATACAGTCATACAGAGTCAAACCTTAACCATGAACGTCCATCAGCAACTCCTGTAGACTACTTCTGTCAGAGAAGGACACCACAGCAGGGTCTGCACAGAAAGTTACTATTAGGAGGCTGGTACTATGAAGGTTTAAACTGAACATCTATAGAGGCTGGTAAAACTGACATTAACAGAGGGGTGCCATAGGCAGCCAACTGATTCTCTTTAATTCAGTCGCTATTCAAAACATTTATTTCACCATCTCATAAGTGACTTGCTTCTGGGTAATTGCTGAGTTTCAAAAGCCGCTTCTTAATCTCCTTTTACTCCTCTTCTTCTCTAGTTTTTCCTCAGCTAGTGCTGCTTTCCTTGGAAGAAAGTTCTTGGTTATGGTTAGGTGGGAGCTCCTTTTTTTTGGGAATGATGGTGCAGGTGTAGTTCTGGAAGTGTGTGTAACCTCTTCTGTCTGCTTCAGCCTGTGATGTTTAGCCTCAGTTATGATTTTCTGTCTCTTTTTACCAGATGGAGCTGGTTTTGCTCTTGATGCTTTTGTTTTGGTGGATGGGGTCTTTTTAGCTTTCTTAGAAGAAACAGCTGGGACGGCCACAGTGGGGGTAGAAGATGTTTTCCGAGCCTTGGTTGTAGAAGGTTCATTAAGCAGCTCAAGGACAGTCTCTGAGGAAAGTAATTAACACAGTTCATCATCCCTGCTTTAAGACAAATGGCTGATATAAACCATTATTAGAGCTACAGTTAAGAAAAATAGCTGACATTCTGAGACAAGAAATACACACTATATAAACCTCTCTTCTTCCATCAAAACAGCCTTAGGTTTCTTGGAAATAAAATTTGTTTAATTGTAGAAATGATGAATATATACTTAAGGAAAATAAATCCAGACAGAATATGACAAAACCTTGCACACCTCTTCAGCAGATTTAACACTATGAATTTTTCATGTTGCACTAAGATCTGGAAATCCCAGACAAGATAACCCCAACTTGCTCAACACTGATTTTACTCAATAATAAGACATAACCCCTTGCCCTAGTTGACTGGGCCATAGGCTAGAAAAAGGCCAGGAGAAAGGAAGATCGACTCCCCTAGATTTACAGAGGGAGAATTATTTGACTTAAGGAATTTGTCATGGCAGGAACAGGCACTCCAAATTTCCCAGGCCAAATCGAATGCCTGAATCAAAGCAGTGAGTTCACTCCTGATGCCCATTTGCACTATTACTTGGTAACACTTCAGGAAAAAAATAAAGAAAAAAAAAATCAGAGGCTGCAATTAAGAAAAGGCTTGACATCTAGTAGATGGCAGAAGCACAATTTAAACACGATAACATAACTTCAAGGCTGCTCCAGCTCAGTGCTTTAGTTTTTAAGAGTGCTAAAGATTTCAGTCACATGGCTGCAAGATGGTTATATGTTTTGCTTCTCATTAAATTAAAGCCCAACAACTTACTTGCGCGTGGGACAAATGGTATCCGTTTACTCTTTGTTTTCACTGGAACAGGCTTGTATTTACACTTCCCCGGTGGAGCTCTCCTTGAAAAACAGAAAGCCACATGCAGATATCTGAGGGATTGTTAAGGAAGTTTGTTTATTCCAGAGGCACACAGCAATCCCCCACTGTCACTTGCCTCTGCTGGAAGAGGCACAAGAGCATGTCGGGCCCCTGGAGAGCAGTGTCAGTGGAATTTAAGAGCCTAAACTCGGTCTGCAAGCCATAAAATCCCTGTCTGAACAGCAGTAGCTGGACAAGAAAACAGACAAGGCCAGAGCTGAGCACATGGACAAGGGGGAACCAGAAAATACAAGAATAAGTTCCAGAGAACCAAGGGAATAAGTGCCTGGTCCTGTTCTGGAAGTGATGGATATGGAGCTCCAAAAAGCTTTCTGGAAAGCCCTTGTGAGCAATGAAGCCATCACACTCCTGGGAGGGGTTCAAAGCCCCTTCATAGAGAAAGCTGCATTTCTCGCTTTACAGTGGGAAAGAGAAGAGGATTTCTCATCCCAATAGTCTTCCTGGTGCATTAAAGAGTAGCACAGGGACTACAGGCCTTCCCCTGCCCCCGCTCCTTTTTTTGTGTGAAATAGAGCATGCTCGAGTTTTCAATGTTCATGCGAGCTTACAAATTTATTTTTTTACTTGAAAATGTGACATTTTGGTCAGTCACAGTTAATGCAGTCCAAAAAACAATAAACTGTTAAAGATAAGGGACCCCTCAAGTAGTTAGAGCAAGTAAAAGAATCAATTTCTTATTTCCATCTCTTTGGTATAGAGTTTGACTTAACTATCTAGCTTTGGGTTTTACTACCCAAGAAAACATAACTTATTTACTTCATTTTGTTAATGTCTGCAATCTCAGCAACAACACAGACACTAGTACTGTACCTACTCTCTAGAGTGATTTGGAACTCATGTAATGCTTTCTAGCAAGATCCAAAAGCTTGGGAGGGGAAAAAAAAAATTACATAAGCATTATTATTCTATAACCAGACTTCAGCAGGGGTAACTGCTTAATGGCAAAAAAAACCCCAAAACAAACAAACAAAAAAAAAAACTAACCACATCACAAAACCCCCCAATTTTTCTTAGGAAAAACTCAGGTTCAGGCTCAAATTATTATTTGAACACTGCCCAAACCACCAGCTTTCACTCTTTGTGAAGAACACTAAACTGTGGGCTGCAATTTATTTATAAGAAAGTGCAATGCAGATATTTTATGTCAAGACTCTAAGGAATATGAACTGTCATTTTTAAAACACCATTGTGCTATACTTCAGTGATGCAACCAAGGAACCAAGGAGACATTTTGATAACACCTTTAAGGTGGCTGAGAGCTGTGTATGTTTGGGCGCACAGATAATCTGAGTGAGGAGTAAATTCACTAAAACCGATTAAAGTTGCAGCAGATTTACAGTGACAGAAAAAAACCCAAGGGGCTGGGTGTGGAGATCAGTATGGTTATGTATCAGCAGTACTTAACATTTATATCCTGTCATAACTGGAGAACGTACGGTGATTGTATGGCAATTTGGCACAGAAAAACATCTTTTATTACTAACCTTGCAGGATCAATAAACTTGTAGAGCGATCCACGAGGTGCATAGGCACTGGGATAAGAAGTGGACATAAAATACAGCTCACCTAAATGGAAGTGAAAAAAGAAAACTAGTTTCAGACTCACGTGCCTGAGCTGAATCCCAGTTTTCCATTTCCCTCTTTCCTGGCTCTTTCCTAATGCATGGGACCTTCATCACCTCATGTCAGTGGCCCTCCAAGAATGTTACTTTCATCTGTATAAATATGTATTTTTTTTAAACTTGTTTGTACCAGAGAAGCAGCCAGAAGCTACAAACACAGGGCAAGACCACACAACAAGTATTTAGCCATCCCATAATTGCTCAAAAAAAAAAAAATATCCAACAAGGGGAAAGCTAAATAACGAACAAGGGGGAAGCTAATCCATAGGAATAAGATGCTTCTTATTCCTACATGGCTGCTAGTAACAGCAACTGCTCCTTGTGCTTTCCCTTCACCACCCACTAAAACAATATCCAGGCAAATTATAGTAGAAGAGACATTTAACATCCACTCGCTCCCCGTGCTGTTAGAACAGTTAAAAATTGAGGTCTGGTCACTGTGACTGTAGCAATAATCCTACACACTGAGACTCTGCTTCCAAATTAGTGGCTTTCCTCATCCCCAGATAAAGCCTTAGTGTATAATCCACAGTGTGAAGTTCTGCTGTTGTGAATGAAGACTGAGGAATTTACACCAATGAAAAGAGGGAAAGTCAGATAAGCTGTAAGAACTTCAGAGAGGATAAACCGTTACAACAGAAGAACAAGCTGCACTGATACAGTCTTTTTATTAATGAAACAGCATAAACTAACACCAACAAAAGGCCAGGGAAAGGCTGAAACAAACAGGAGTTTTCAAGCTCCTTGGAGAACTTGGAGAATTCAGGCTGCAAGTTCACATAAGGACGTGTTTCCCGAACTCTCCATCAAGTTGATCTACAATAGCCTCACAGGGCAGGAGACCTCTCTGTACCATTTTATATCCATGGCCCTGGTTTTCAGTGCCTGCACACTGGAAGCTGGTGAGAAACAACATAATTTTCACATTTGCTATACAACACAGAACTGACAGTAGTTTCCCATAAAGATATGGCTGGCATGAGACCCACCTGCTTCATCCTCAGCAAATGATATGATGAATTTGCTATAAGAACTGATCATTCCAGGGAAAGCACAAGCTTTTGTGCTGCCAATGCAGATATCTTGCTGCTTCCACTTATTTGCCTTCTCCTCTTCCTGTAAAGCCATAAGTCGACTAGATGAAAAATAAAACCCTGTATTTTATGTTTCCATTATCAAGATTAGTTCCTGTTAAAATCATGCATTACTGGGGAAAAAGAAAAAAAGAAAAGTCAGTGAGGACTCTGACTGTTGACTGGCTTTAATGTTTGACTTCTGGAAAAACAGAACTGAACAAAAGCAAACCTACCCTAAGAACTCTAAATCAGAGGAAGTTTAGATTCCAGCTAAAACATTGTTATTAGGGTCAAACAGAGCCTTTATTCTAACACACAGGCATACAGGATTCTTATTTACTCCAGCTGAAAAGGTTTCAGGATACTCTGGATACTCTTATTTCCCTGGATAAGGCAAATATGGGAACTGAATGGGAGCTGCAGGGAAAACGACAAGTCTCACCCATTCATGAAATCACCAAAAATGTAGAGACCATTCAAGTTGGGTGATTCACATCCTCTGTATACGTAACCTCCAGTGACTGACTTCCCCACGTTGCGGCCATAGGCAAATATTGGAAGAATGTCATCTGTGAAATACAGAAGCATAAGAAGCAAGAAAATTTACATCCAATGAGCATGAAAACAAGCAATCAGTGACACCAATGGGCATAAAAATGACAGTACAGTTGAGGAAACAGCATAGCTAAATTTCTGTGGGAATTCAGTAATTTACTCCAGAACAGACCAGACCCAGAGCCTTTAAGGACCTCTCTGTGCAGTTGCTTATCAAGACTTAGTCATGATGAGCTTCCATTACATGTAGGACCAAGATTCTCTGCACCAAGGGAGCAATACAGAAAAGCATCAGTGTTTCAGCAGCACTTCCTTACCCAAAGAGGAATTGTGACAAAGCTTTGTGTCATAGCATTCAAATCCCTCCTTTGCTCTCCAGCCGTAGTTTCCTCCTTTAACAACGATGTCTATTTCTTCAAATCTGTTCTGCCCAACATCTCCACAAAATATCCTCCCTTTTCCCTTTTTCGTGGCAGGATCCCCTCTGTCAACAGCACAGCGCCACATGTTCCTCACCCCATACGCATAAACCTCAGGGCGGGCCGTGGGATCCGACACAAATGGATTATCAGGAGGGATGCGATACGGCTTTCCATCAGGGCTTTTTCCATCCACATCAATCCTCAAGACTTTCCCCAACAAAGCACTCCTAAAGGAAATGTCAGAAAAAAAAACCCCAAAATGCACATTAGAGCCAACTGAAAGTGAACAATTCTCTCTGTTCTCCCTTTCCAAAGGCAAAGTTATTTGTCCAATAGGGAAAAACCAACAGCTGGAACGTCTTGCAATTTAAGTCACAGAAGATTTCCACCCCACCCACCCCCATCATCAATGAATTGGGTGCCCTCAGCTTTCAAAATGTAAAATTTTTTGAAATCTAACATTGGACAGATGTGCAAATGCAGAAGCACTTTCAGGGAGCACTCTTACTTTATTCTTCTACTTTGTCTTCTTTCCATACCCTGTGTTCTGGTGGACAAGCTCAAGGCTTTCAAGTGCTTTCCTACTTACTTGTTCTGAGCATTTCCAAATTTTCCAAAAGGGTCTCCAGCTTTCCCTCCGTCTCCAGTGAACAGATACATGTAGCCATCCACACCGAAGAGCAGCTGCCCACCATTATGATTTGCAGCTGGTTCTTCAAGCTCCAAAAGATTCCTAAATAAAAAATAAAAAAAATAAAAACAGAGAGAGAAATAACACCAGGTATAGCTACTGGAAAGGGCTGAGCATTCAGGTAGGGTGCAGAAACATCGCATGACTTCTACAGAAGAAAGAAAGAAAGCTGCCTTACAGTGGATCTTTTTCAGGAAATACCTTGAGGAAAGGTGTTTCCCACCAGCCACGCAGAATTACAACTATCCTGTGTGCTACAGCACCGGCCTGCACTGCATCACTGCCTCTAGTGCTATGGAGCTCACCCACTGCCATGAGCACAGGGGTACCACAGCTCACCTGAAAACACCACCACAAACACACAACTTTGATTGCACCAGGTGGGTTCCGCTTCCTTACATGAGAAGCAGCTGATGAATTTGAGGGCTTCAGAAGCACCTTATGGTGACTGTGAAACTCCAGAGGAGGAAAAAAAAAAACCCAAACAAAACCTAGTATAACAAATTCTGCTCCATAAGTGAGAATTAGCTGTTCTTCCTCAGCGGGGGTGTAGGGCAGGGGCACACTGTTGTACATTCGTTTGATCTGGCATGTGTAGTGAATCATCCCTGTTCCCCCAAGGCAGTTAATTCCACAACAGGCTTAAGGCTATTACTGCTCTTTAGAAGGCAAGAGTACAAGATAGAGAGAGAAGATGACCTGGAAGCCTAGATCCTAGGTTCTCTTTTCAGTTTCCTTTCTATTGTGCTGTGTGACCTTGAGCCAATCTGTCTCTGGTAGCTTCCTAACAGGCCAGTCGTGCACCTGGGAATGGGCAGGTTCCACAAGGGGGAATCATAGAATGGTTAGAGTTGGAAGGCACCTTAAAGATCATCAAATTTCAACCCCCCTGCCATGGGCTGGGACACCTCCCACTAGAGCAGGTTGTTCAAAGCCCCACCCAGCCTGGCCTTGAACACTTCCAGGGATGGGACACCCACAACTTCCCTGGGCAACCTGTTCCAGTGCCTCACCACCCTCAGAATAAAGAATTTCTTTCTGGTATTTAATCTAAATCTCCTCTCTTCCAATTTAAAGCCATTACCCCTTGTCCTGTCACTACACTTCCTGTCAAAGGGTCCCTCTTTAGCTCTCCTGTAGGCCCTCTTCAGACATTGGAAGGCTGCTATGTGGTCTCCCCAGAGCCTCCTCTTCTCTAAGCAGGGAGAAGGGAAGGACAGAAACAAAGAAAAATAGTTTCTCATGGTGGTATACAATAGCATTCAACATAAACTTTACCTTTCTGAGCGTGGATCAGCTTTGTTGACATCAGATGCTAACACCTTCAATTCACTGATCCTGATCTTTTCCACCCGGTTCTTATCCATGTATGAGTAATAGATATAGAACTTCCTGTTGTACTTGTGCTGGGGATGGAAAGCCATCCCCAGGAAGCCTCTCTCATCTCCCAGCCATGGCGTAGCCAGCACTATGTTTTTAATATCCAGAAAGGGTTCCTCTAGCCGGCTGCCATCAGGCAGGTAGACCCAGATGATGCCCAGCTGCTCAGCTACAAACATGCGGTGAGTACGGTCCTTTGCATGCACCATGAGAACCGGATTCCTCAGGCCATTGGCAACCTCGGTCAGACAGAGCTGGAGGCAGCCCCTGCGGTCCTCCACCACCGAGCCCAGGTTGCGGTTGAGGGCCGTGTTCTTCAGCACATTGGGGAAGCAGTAGTCCTCATCGTGGAGGTGAAGGAGGTTGCAGAAGCGTGTCTTGTTGGTCTCGCAGCACTCTCGAGTGTGCTTGTCACTCGTCAGCAGGCTGAGGGCAGAGCGGCAGTTGAAGTGGAACTCAGAGCAGTAGTCAAAACAGAGTCCCGGGAGGTTTCTTAGAGGCGTCTGAGGGTCTTCTGCATCGTAGAGATGTGCAGCGTATGGAGAACATTCCTAGAAAGTAAAAGAAACTAAATATACAGCTGTAACTGTGTACACACATCCAGGAGAAGCCATGATACCTTCATGGAAGCAAGATGGTTAAAAAAAAAAAAAAGGAAAAATTAGTAAAGCAGAGAACATGAGTCATCTTTCGAGTAGTAGAAAGTCAATCAGGCTAAAGGGGATTTAGAGGTCAAGAGCTGTTTCCTTCACCAAAGCACAATCAGCTGCACCTAAGTTATTCCCAACCAGGGTACATCTATGAAGGCTGCAGAGTCTCCACTGCTAGAGGTTTTTAAGAAAGCAACAGGCAATTTCCTCTTGCAATCTTGTCTTACCTTCACTTTTATACATTTCCCTCAGTTCCCCCTTCCTGATTTCAAACTTGGTACTTTGTAACCTGTTCTTAAGGGACTGAGAGACGAATTTGTTACCTCCCTTCACCACAGCACCCCTTTGCACTACAATATTAGCCTTTGGACTTCTCCAGACCAGCAGTCCCAAATCCGGACGTATCTTTCACATCAATGTTTCAGGGGAAGTGACTACAAACTATCATGATATTGTGAAGACAGGAGAATGCAGGTATCGTCATTTTCCATCCCTTCCATATGATGCCATCAGTAACAGTTTGATGACATCACTAAAGCAAAACCACTTGGTAGATCTCCAGTAATTCACCAGCCAAATAATATTTGCCAGAGAACACAACCTTGTTTCCAAGGTTGTGACCAACTTGAGCAGGAAGAGAGAACCACATAACACAATTACAAGGTCCTCCCCAAAGATTTAACAGCAGCCTTACTCTGGTAAGACACTAAGAGTAACAACAACTTATCGCTTTGAAAACATAAGAAAATACACAGGGTGGGTTTGTTTTTTTGCTCACACTTAGAACAAATGCAAAATTAAATTATGCCCTGCAGAATGAGTAAAGGGGCAACAGGCATATTTTTATAGTCTTCTATTTTTTTTCCCTCCTATCTGCAATATGTAGAAAGGTCTTCAATTACGCCAAAACTGGTGGTTTTGCTGTGACCTGCAACACATCTTTTCTGGTTTACTCTGGTTTACTGACCATAAAATGCTGCTACTTTTTCCAGGAGGAATGCTGAAGGGGTGTCTCCCTCACCCCAAGGAGAAGGCAGAATCCTGCCAGCATCCAAAAAGATTGGGAACAATTTGGTACACAGATACTCCTAGGGCTAAGCAAATATTAATTAGAAGGGTTTTATACATTCTTAGTGACATTAAATGTATGTTTTGACAGCTATGTGTTTTGGCATGCGGTAAGCCCGGCTTCGAGTGACCAAGAGTTGTTAAACCAGCAGGTCAGTCCTACCTCTCATTACAAGGAGGGGGAAGCTCAGGAAGAGCAGTGCCTGTGGTGTTTTCTCGCTGCCCAATGCCTGTTTCTGTGAGCCCGATGGACAGTGAGCAGACAGCACTGCTGAAAACGCACTGCCTGAAGCCTCGGGACCCCGCAGCTGCTGTGAGAAACCTAGTAAAAGTCTATTAAATTTTGTTCTGCTGTAGCAACCACAGCGGCTGGAGCATCCTCAGCAGGAACACAACCAAAATGCATCCTTCAGGAAGTCCAGGGACCCAAACACTTTGCCTGATAATTCACGCATCGTTTGACCCTGTATAATTTGTAATCCAGCACCTGGTAGCCACGAGCAGGAAGTAAATACTGATCTGTAACTCTCCCTTTTGTTATGAGAAAATTAGCCCAGCAGCAGGATTCCCATCACCACCAGAGCTGGCAACGCCTTCGTAAATCATTGCTCTCAGACGTCGCTCTATATTGTCATATATATATATAAAAAAATATGTATATATAAATATAACNNNNTAAATATATATACACACGCACACACACCCCCCCAAAGTGAGGCTCCTTACCCAAAGCACTTTGCCAAATGCATGCTGAGGATTAGGTACTCTTTCTCCTTTAGCCCCCTTTTCCCCCTGTTACCACACCTCTTTTCTCAGCCTCTTACAGCTGTCTGTGTTGCTATCAAACCAACTGACCCCCAGGTCAGTCCAAAGCGTAGGATGCAGAGGCTATTTTTCGGCCCCACCTGACACAGGATATCTTTGATATACGTTCCACACAGCTTCCGCCCCAGGGGATCAATGTAATCCATGATGTCCCAGTATTTTATGGCAATGCTGCTGTCTCTCTCCCGGTCACAGCAGCCGAAGTTTTCATAGGCAGAGCAGAACTCCAAGCGAGAAGGGGGCTGGAAAGGTGGCCTGTAATCCAGACACTGAGGATGCCCCAGCAGGCTGCCCAGCAGGCACAACGTGGAGATGAAAAGAAAGACCGATGGGCAAGAAAAGGAAACTCCAGAGCTGCTGATGCTCCTTCCAGTGCACGGCCAAACATTCCTTTCCTCCTGTGTAGGTTTCTTGAGGTCAGACATATAGAAATCGTGGACTGCTTCGTAGTATGGTTCGTTCATCCTCTCTGCTTTATTAACTGCCAGCCACAGAGCTCAGCATTCACTCTGGCTTGCTTACATTCTCTCTCCCTTCTTCTCTCTGAAGTTTACTACTTGGCAGGAGAGAAACCCTCATTGGTATTTCACACGTCACACAGCTGAACCCTCCCCTCTGGGCATTTCTCATGCCCCTAGCTAGAAGCACTCATAAACCTAATCCTTTCATCTCAGTCTAAATTGGCTGAGAAATCCTTCACCGAGAAATACAAACAACAGATACAACTACAACATACGATACTTACACAGAGAACCTGATAATCTCTCCCCATTTACAAAAGCAAAAGATGAGTAATTCTCAATGGCTGCCTACTATTTTACTCAACTCTTAAAACGCACCAAACTAGAATCTGGTTTCATAAAGACTGAAATAGGGGTTATAAAATACAATTTAATTAAGAGAGCAATTAACCATAGGTACAAGTAATTCCAGGACAAAAAACTTCACAGATATATTGCTATTACCCACAAATCCAGGTATAAATTCAAGATAAAAAAAAAAGGAGGAAATTCAAAAAGAGCAGAAGAGAAAACACATTTAAGTAACCACCACAACGTGAGGTTGACTGATATTCTGTGGTAACCCTGCCCTAAAGCTAATTGATTTTACAGGGTTTTATCTCAGCTGACACTAAACTGATTTAAAGATGCACGAGATTTCATGAGATTTTTTTTTTCCAGGCCTGAGTTTGGTTTTTTTTTTTTTTTTTCCAGGCCTGAAACTCAAGATGAGTCACTGGTAGCAAGAAT
Source organism: Nycticryphes semicollaris (assembly GCA_013400055.1). NCBI lineage: Eukaryota > Metazoa > Chordata > Aves > Charadriiformes > Rostratulidae > Nycticryphes > Nycticryphes semicollaris. Next base: position 1,138,864 of record VXBJ01005536.1, read on the forward strand.
TTGGATCACCTTTCAGACTAATGGGTGTTTCTTCCCAGTGGCATGGGAAACATGCCATCACATCGCAGCAGTGAGGCAGGGGAAGACTGCTCTGAAACTTCACAATCTAAATAACAACAGCTAAAACTCAGGTGAAGACCCCCAACAGAAGGTTTCAGACTACCACAGAATGAGGCAGCACCATTCTTAGGGGGTGAGAACTAAACTAGCACACAGGTCTGGAATAGCAGATAATGCCTTTTTTTTTTTTGACAGAACATAGAATTATGGCAAGTAGCTCACTTCACATTTAAGAGACTGCCTTAAGGCACATATCACAACACTCATATTAAGCCAGACCAAAGTCACAGATAAAGACTCAGCTTTTAAAAAGCACAGCCATGCTTATTCACATACTACTATGCCAATAAAGGTTTATTTCATTCCCAGAGGTAGTTCAAGCAACGGTTCATTCAGTTCAGGCAATGAACTCGTCCACCAGAGTTCTACAGACTCCTCACTAAAACAGAAGCAGTATTTGGAAACCATTGTGTTGTCGTTTTCAAGCAAACTGAAATGCTAGTTCATGACAACACAACACCAATTAAGAATGCCACTGCTATTCCTGAATGGATTTTGAACTACATTCCAGCAGCCATTTAAGTCACCCTCTAAACATAAGGAGGATCAACCCTAAAATGCATGGATAAAGAAATCCCACACCATAACACTAAATACTTCAAAATGGAATCGAAATCGATGCTGTTTGCATTTCACAAAAATATGGGACTAATATTAAAGAAATTCCCCAACCTTGTAAGTAGATTCATTTTCATTTTATTATAAAATAAATACAAACCAAAGCATTTTTACAGAAATATCTAAAAAATTCTAGAACAGAGTCTGCCTAGAAGTGTTAGAACTTTGGAAGTCATTTTCACAGACAGGAATAAATACAGCAAGGACCTTAAGGACATTTTCTGATCAAGGTTGTACAGAGGAATTGGAAAGATCAGATAGTCTTAGGTAGGTGGAATTGTGCTTATTCACAAATTTCTTCAGTATCCGAAACCTTTTCTCCTGAGCTTTGCAGCCTCGGTGTGATACATATTTAAAGTATTCACAATCTAAGATAAAAGAAAAGAAAAAGCAAAAGCAGTGTAAGTTATACCACACTACAGGCAAATCCAAAATGCTTTCACTGTTTAAATAACATGTGAACACCTATGAAAGTTCTCAGTAATGAAAGGTAATAAAATAATCCAAAACATGCACATTAGAGACGTAACTGCAGCATTAAATAATCTACCCTCATTTGACCCAGGACAACATTCCACATGCATATAACTGTATGCTGAAAAATATTTTTTCACTTTGGCTCTTCAAATAGATTAGAAAGTAAAATCCCAAGAATGTAAAGAAGCACTGATTTCAGACATTAACATACCGTGTTGGATAAGGAAAACACAGGTTCATATTAACACCAATAAGGACAGAAACTTCATTAAAGAAAATTAGAGCTGAAGCAATTTTATTAGCCATCTGCTAACAAAATTGGAAGACATTTGATAACATATTACTGAAACAAAAAAAAAAAAAACAAACCAGCCTTTCAACAGTAGAAATTATTTTATGAAGTCCAGAAGATGAAGTTATAGAAAAGTCGACAATGAACAACTTGCCTATCAACCAAAACTCCAAAATGGGGTACAAACCACAGTCCCTAAGGCCCAGCTGCTCCTCAGGATTTGCTGAGATGCTGCCTCAACTGGCAGGCCGCAAGCAAACTCCCTGCACTCCTCACCAGATTCACTCAGGAGCGTGTCGTGCATTTTTGAAATTGCAATTTGAAGGTTAAACAACAAACTAAATAGTATTGTGACTGCTCAACAATGCCAAATAAAACAGAATTCCAAACCGGGATAGGACAAGTTATGCAAAATATGTCTTACTGCCAAGCATCAAACCAGTTTAAACATTTTTCTCCTGTTCAGCTTCAAAGGCAGCAATCTTTCCTAGAAGAAAGAAACCGCATTTCTTCCAAGGAGTAGATCAGCTGCATCCCACCTCATTAGGGCTAGAACTAGACATTATTTTTGTTCTATGTAGCGAAGAGGAAAGAACATCAAATATTACCCTTTCCCAGTAAGATTCCAGCTACCAGAGCTTTTTCATATGAAAGGCTTTCATTTTCCTGCCAATTCCTTTTTGCCAAGTAGCGGCTAAAATGGAAAGCTGGCCACCAGTCCTTTCTGGGGTTCCACTCTTGCTTGATCCAGTCAAGATGCCCCTCGGAGCTGGAAAAAGGTAAAACAAGTTACGTAAAAGCTTAAATTGGGATTAAAAGATGATTAGGAGGCACTGAATCTTATAATCAAACTGCTGCGAGTCTCAAATTTCTAGCAAATACACGCTGACCTTAACTGCAGACTGAAACACTGATCTAAACAAAAATAACCTTTTTTTTTTTTTTTCTTTTTAATCCCTGGCAGTAGCGAGGCAGGAGATGAACTCCAGCAGTCTTAGTCAGACTTGGCAGTAACATAGGTGGTATGAAATGAAGCAAGCCTTTGACTCCTGTGCCAGTTTGTCAATAGTAATAAGAAAGTTTCTTCAAGTTTGTCAACAAATTAATAGTATGAAGGAGGTTGGGTTTTTTTTTTTATACTCCCTGAATACTCAAGGACTAACTCATCACAAACACTTATCCCAAAAACTGTTATACAATGAAGACTTTAAACCAAGCATTTCAGAAATAGAAACTACCTACAATAGGGATGTGATATTCCTATAAAACAACCAAGATGCCCAGTATAATTCAAGATACTCTGAAGTTGTGTCTTCAAATATAAAAATGCAAAGTTAGAGTATTATACCATTTTTCCTAACTCTAAGCAACAACACTCCTAGCTTTAATCCACTAGCTTCTGGACCTTAACAAGCAGATGCTGTGGAGGTGGCAATAAAACAGGAAATAGGTGAAATTAAGTATTGAATTAATTTACTGTGGATATATAGGGCTTAAAAAACACAACACTGTTTGTTGGGCAAAATAAAGTCTAGACATTGAAAGCCTCCTGGGCACAGACTGCCTGAGAAGACATCCTTTGAAACCAGAGGTTGTTTGTCAGTGCTGGCGAGGCCACATCAATCCCTAGGCACAGTGGCTTTGCTTTTAAGAACACACTGGCTGCATTCTGCACCAGTTACTGCCACCGCACAACAAACCAGTCTGTAGAGCACCAGCCAAGCACTGCCACAGAGCTCAAGGTAGGCCAGAGGATGCTTCCGTTTACTAGGAGGGAAGACAAAGGCTACAAAGGATCATTTTGTGGATTGCCCGAAGGTGGAGAACTGACACAAGTTTGGCTTTAGTACATCATAGCAAAGATCCCATACTCACATCACAATTTGTTTCACCTGTCTTGCCAAACAGCTCCATGCCTTTACATTTTCCTTCCAGCCAGCATAATCCAAAACTGCAAAAATAACTGCTAGCCCCAGTTGCCGGTTTTTTCTTTTCTCTGGAAAAAGATTAGGCCCATTAACGAATTACATAGATCAGGCCGAACTCACTAGTAAGCAACAAGTGCAATACAGTTCTCCATCCTGCCACTTTCCCTATTACTGAGGGTTTCCCCCACTGCCTTCTGCATCTTCCAATAAAGTTCAGGGGTACTTCCCAGCTGTAGAGCAGGGCTCCTACCACAGACACTCTCCCCCTACTCCCATCCCGCTGGCACAAGAGGCACACACAGGGCTACTCGCTTATCTCACACTGCCTGGCTTACAACAGCTGTCCTTTCCAAAGCTCACTGCTCAGTGCTTCCAACGGGCACCACTCCTCAACAGGTGCTTCCCACGAGAAGGGAACGCAGTGCCTCTGAAACACATCAAATCCTGAGATGGCACCAAAAAAGCCCAAAATAAAACGTGTGACTAACATGAATAAACCAGACACTTCGCATCAGCTGTTCTGTATCAGCAGAGTTCTTAAAAAACCAATATCCGAAAACCAACACGTGTGACACATCACAGCAGATAGATGCGGGAAAAGTCATCCTAACAGTATAGTCTCTTCAAACATCAGCTTGTCCTCATTAACTATGAGAAGTTCACAAATGTGTCATGCATGAACAGAACGAAGGAGGTTTCAGCCAGGAGGTTGGTTTTTCCCCTCCCAAAGAGGAAAAGCACAAGAGAAGAGTCTTGATTCAAGGACATTTCACCAATGTGCTGACCTGCTGGAACACACCAGGTCAGACAGACAGACAGCTTGGAACACAACTGATCAGCATGGAAAAATCAGTCTCCAAACTGGAAGACTTTTCTATCTGCTTGAAGATAAAACTACCTTTAAGAGGAGGAAGATGTTCATTGATCAATAGCAATGAACTAAAGCATAGATCCATCTCAATTCCTCCACAAGAGGAGGAACAACTAAGAAAATCAGAGACCCCAAAAAGGGTATAGAGACCCTAGCATTCAGACTAAGGCATATAAAAAAAAGATATTTTTGAGATCCTGGCTGTGCCTTACAACAGTTTGCTTTGATCAGCCTTTAAAATGACAAAGCATTTGTTTAAAGAAGTTTGTAAACGCCTGCTCCCACACCCAACTGAAAGGTTCCTGTGACTGGGAAGTTGTTTGTTGGCTTTTTTTTCTTAACAAATAAAACTACTTTGAAAAGCAGAAAGAAGGCTGCAAGAACAATTTCAGAGTATCATTCTAGATTATCATAAAGGAAAAAAGCAGAGATATTTAAAGACTTACTTGATTTTTGAAGCATGATATTAAAATCTATCATTAGTTCATGAGAAGGAACAATATCATGCAAGATCTGAAAAATAAGATAAAATCACAAAACCCAGATACATTATTTTACTGTGAAAACTTTTGAAGACTTCTACCCAAAAGAAGCACAGGCTTCAGTGTTTTTGCTGCTTTAGCTAGGAAAATTAAGCAATCTGGTACCTTAGTGCCTTAGTATAAAGAATTACTATCTAGGTCCATTTTGCACATCTGTGACAAAGTGGATGAAATATCTTGATGGCTGCTGAAAAACACTGCGTGTGACAGACACAGCATTCTCAAGGAAAAGCCCAAATTTCCAGTGTCCCCTTTCTGGAAGGCAACGTCTTTTCTTTTCCTTCCTAGGCCAGTTCCAGCTCTCCCGTTTACTGCGCTGTGCATGGGATCACGGTTTCTAGACTTACGAGGCCAGTTCTTTGATCTGTCACATAAGAGATGGGTGTATAAAACCACTATTAAAAAGCACGGAGAAGATGGAATTTCACACATATGTGTTACAGTTTAAAAGTCTAAACTTTATGAAGTGGTTCTAAACCATCTGCCGTAACAAAAGCACATTAGTGCCATCAAGTGGTAACACAGATTGCAAAACATCGCTTGCAAGAAGCTACCAAGATCAATGAACAAAGGCAAGGAAGGCAGGAATTCAAAAGCAACCACACAAAAGCTAATACAGCAAGGCCTTGTCTGCCAACAGGTAGTGGAAATTCACTTCTATTTTGGCTAAAAATACACAGCTCATTAAAAACAAGCAGAGAAACTAACTGCTAGACAGGATCAGTCTGTGAAAAAGCAAGCATCTAATCCTTTTTTCAATACTGTAAAGATCAAACTGTAACAGAGATCAATGCATGCTATGTACAAGACTGCTGATACAGACTTGTGGAACCATGTAAACACATCCTCTGAGTTGTTTACCCACTTGAAGTTATACAACATATCAATTAAAAGCAAAACAAAGACTTTAAATTAAAGGCAGTAAAGGATCTTGTTTGCTCTACTCATTAACATCCTTCCCAAACTTTCCTCCAACCCTCTGTTTCCCACATAGAACACTCTAGGGCAAGCAATGTCACAGGAGTTCACCACAGACTCCATCTCCTACATAATACATACTTTGAGTGCAGATAGGAGCAATTTCTTTGATTCACCCTGTCTCTTCAGGAACTGATAGAGGTAAACGTGTGCATTGGGATTGGCAGGAAACTTTGAGTTGTAGGCGTAATCATTTAACACTTGGCGAGCTTCGTTGTGGTCTCCATAGAACTCCAACAGCTACGGGAAGTTAAGTCTGTCATTAGTTTGGAATGGAATCACAGATCATTTAGGAATCAAACTCTTAGAACTAATTTTGTGCTGCCACAGAACTAATGGCACAGTCTAGATCTAAGTGCAGTGTTTAGATAAGACTAACACTCACGTATTTTCATTTTACTGGCTACTTTTATCACATAGACAGAAAGTAATTTTCACATAGAAGCCACCACAGGAGAAAATTCCTTTAACACTTATTTAATTGTCAAAGAATTACCAGCACTTGCTCGCTAAAGAGAGGCAGTGAAGCCTCTGTCTTTAAAGAGAGAACTGAATGAGAGAACCTGGCAGCTGCCAGCACCAAGTAAAATTCCACAAGATGCACCTAAAGAAGTCAGAGCTTATCAGCAATTACAAGTAGTAAATGATTTCAAAGAGATTCTAAGATTAACTTTATTTCCTAATTACAGATTCCAAGCAGATAATAAAAAAATAAAAAAAAAAAAAAAAAAGAAAACACAGAGGGATTGCATGTTTGGAGTCTTTAACATTTAATGTATCCAGAAAAAAACTGCCTTGCCAAAAAGAGCTAACTTGCTTTCAGGAATTTAAACAAAGTAGCTGTGTTCTGATTTCTGTATTGCCACCATTACAACAAAACATGCAAGTTGTTTATTTCTTTTTCTTGGCAATGCACAGATAATGTCCCTTTTGTACTCTGTGCAGGCTCTACAGTTCTACCAGAAGTAAACTGTGCTCTAAATCAAAGCTAGTGAGACACATGTATAGAGGCGGTGCTTTTAAAATACTTTGTCATGCACACACATAACAAAGATGCAGACATCTAAATGAAAATTAGACAGGGAAACACAAAAGGAATTAATTTGTAAAACATGCCCTTACATCCACATAGCATTTCACAAAGAGATCCCAGACTCCAGGTGTTTTAATGATCTCCTTTAAGTTCATCGCTGCCTTCCGAAAGGAACTGTGCATTTCCTGTTCAACAGACAGGTCTTCCAATCCGTCCTGACCTCCTGAAGCAGGGAAGAATGCCACAGAGTTAGCTTCACTCACCAAAACGGATCTTGAAGTGCTTGAAGAGATGATAACCTTTTGCTAAGCAAGGACTCCAGTCACGGAGCTTTTACGAAAAGAGATACCAGTTTCCCCAAGTATTGAAGAGAAATTTTCACTGCTCTTCTTTCAAATTTATCATCACCCAATTTCAACTCATGGGGCAAGGCAGGTAGTATTTCAAGACAAGCCACTACCAGTGCAAGGTCCATAAACCAAATTCAGTATTTTGCCTTCACAGAACCAAGCAGAGATCAAATGTAACTGATAACGCAGAGCCAGCAGGTATATGCACGATTAGACACCACACACAAGTAGCAAATTACATATCTTTAAAGAAACTGAAATTCAAACCAAAGTTTGGGGAGCTTTCCCTAGGACTCAAAATTCTAGCAGCAACCAAGCAGTTTGGCACCTATTAAGCCACTGCCCTAAGTGGATACATTCCTTTGACCATTACTTTAGGTGATGCTGGCTGGTTATAAGAAAAGTGAATTTGGGGAAGAAGAAAAAATTTCAGAGTAGTGTTTCAGAAACTATCAGAAACACTTCAGAAAAATGCAGGGCAGTGTGCCATTTTGGCACGACCATCATTGCTGATACATAATTACATGCCATCCACACCATCAAGTTTTGAAGCGTAATATTACCCCTTGGTACTTCCATATGCAGATAAAGGCACAAGAGCAACCTGCATGGAAAAGGTGTCACGGCAAACCATGGTGTCTGCAGGAGCAAGCAAGTGGAAGTTTACAGTCCTCTAGGATTTACCATGCTCTAATAGGATGTTCTTCTGCTTAGACCAGCTGTAGTAGTCCAACACTCCCCTGTAAGCCTGAATCAGCTTCATTTCTTTATCCTGAATGACTGTTTGCTCTCCAAACCTCCAGCTTTCTGCCAGGGACAGATTTTGGTAGGCTTCATCTATTAGTCCATTACAAAGGAGATGAAAGGCATGCTCTAAACAAACCTGCAATTCAAAGAGTCCATTCACATCAGAAACAGAGAGAATCCCAGCAACATAGCAAAGTTCTACACAGATGTGCAGGGCAAGAATAGAGACTTGATACTGACTGTTCTGGTTTGAGGTAAAATGGAAGCAACTTTCTGTTCAGTAATTTACTTTTTAGCTAAGCTTCTTCTAACTCTCTGAAATTAGCAGCAGTAATTACTGAACAGAAAGTTGCTTCCATTTTACCTCAAACTAGGACACTGACTTACATACATAATACTGCAAACACTGTTTGTAAAGTATTGTCATTAGAAGAGCATCGTACACATTCTTTTAGGCAAACAGTACCTTTTCAAGGAAATTTTGGAGAAAAATGCAGGAACAGGAGAATACATATGTCACTGGTGGCAGGGAGATGAGCTAAGAACCAAAGTTTTCTGTCTGAAGATGCTGGAGAAACATTAGTAATCAAAAGCAGATCTGATATACTGAGATGTATCCCTGGGAAGGGAAACAGATGAGGCTTTTGAAATCTATGGGGCAGAGCATCACCCACCAGGTGGCAGACATTCAGTGGTACCCATCAAGGCAGCAGAAAGCACTAGTTCCACAAACTGGCTTATCATTCACAAGTGCTGTACCTATTCAAGAAGGTCTAGAAGTGACCGAGGAAATCCACTTGGCTTTGTTTGCTGATTTTTGATTTGGCTGCCCAAACTGAACACTTGAAACAGGGCTGTCCTACCACCCTGTTGTGTTCATTAGGAACCAGACAGAAGTCTAGACTTTCAGTTAGCTCCAGTAAACTCTTGTACAGAATTTCTATTAAAGGCCTTGAACAAATACAACAGAATGGAAGAGATGCACCACCACAAGTGAGAAACAGCCAAGGAGACCAAAACAACATAGGTGTGAATGAACCACCACAGCAAAAGAACTACAGAACACAGGGGCCCACAGTATGAGGCCCACTGCTTTACATACAGATTAGCTACTTGAAAAATGGTCAGCTAACGATGGCAAAAATTAAGTACAACTATTTAGTCAGGAGCATAGTAGCCAAATTAAGGGCTAGAAGCAAGACTTAGGAGATGTTAATGCGTAATTAGATGCTGTACCGGGGCGTACACGAAAAACAACTGTTTCAAGTTAAAAGATTAAGGAATCTAAGGACTTCAAAGGACTGACAATACACACCTGTAATGAAATATACAGGCCAAATGAGGTAGAGTTAGGTATAGGATAACCCTTAAAATATCATGCACTATCTTTTTTTGACACTATTGTCAGGAACACACTTCAAGAGATACTAATAGTCAAGTAAATATTCATGTAAACACATATAAAATCATCAAGATTGTATTAAGTACACTTACCTTTAAATACCTTTTTACTCCTAAAGTTTTCATATGTTCTATGAAAGAGTTGAACTCTTTCATGCTGCTCTGGGAATGGTGGCACAGAATTTCAGTTCCTATTCTCCAAATAATCTATTAATGGGGAGAAAGAAATTAACAAAATAACCTTAGTACATAAATGGCAACAGACACCATATATACAGTCTTATCAAACTTGTAGTTACTGTAACATATACAATAAGTCATACGTTTGAAACGTAAATAAAAGTGAATACTAAGTGTTATCTACTGCTGTAGTTATTTACATGCTCATCAAGTCGTATTGTTACAGTCATTCAGTGGGTGCTTCATAATGGTTCATTACAAATGCAACATTCCATCAAAGCTTACAAAAGCTGAGTTTGTCAGAAGGTTCCCCTCTTGTTACTGAAAACAGATGTTTCAAAGTTGCCGAAAACTTCTGTTTTCCCTTGATATGTTTCCACTGAGAGGCAAGGTGTATATAACTCTTTGAACCAGCAGTAAGTATTATTTCCAATTAGATGTGGCTTCCCACCTACATGCACTTGTTTTCAAGGTCTACCTGTGCAACATAACCAAATATTCCAGCAGGCTAGCCACGTTCAAGTACTTCACTTACTTAACAACTCTAATCCCTTTCCTCCTACTTCTGTCTCGGAACTCCCTAGGAGTCTTGTAAGCACTGGAGGAACTGGAAAAGACATAAGCCACTAGCTTTCAAACAGATTCTGACTGATGGCATGCCAGCAGCAAACACATTTACTGCTTGTCCACTTTAGAAGACTACATTAAAACAACTTTTCATAGATATGCAAGTCAAGTTTTCATCTGCTGGGTCAAGGTCCTACATAAAAAAAAAAAACCCAAACTCCACAAAACCATCTTGCAAGCGTGGAGAACACTTCAGGATCATTAAGTGCTCTGTCATCAGACGGGGCTGCAGATTCTCAGCACCCATGAAAATAAGATCTCAGCAGAATTTGCTACAGCAAAACTGGTTAAACTCAGAGCAGAGGCACGCCTGTGCAGCACACATTTTTAGTGAGAAATTGGACAGCATGCTGCCTGGGACACTATCAGTTATGAGAAATTATGAAACCTGGTGCTCTTTCTGCAGCCTGCCATCCAAGAGCTTCTACGTCAGCTCCTGAGTAGTTGCCGCTTTTTTTTTTTTTTTTTTTAGAAGAAACTCGCTGATTTGGGTTTTTTTTTTAAAGAAACTAGTTTAGTTTATGAAAGTTGCCTAACTTTTTGGGTCTTACCTCTGACACTTTTTCTTTTAACTTAAAAAAATAAATCAAGCTTTTTATTAGATAAGACAAATATTGGTCCTGAAGTATTACAGATACTTCTTACAAGTAGTTTTTCAATTGCAAAAGAACTCTGATAACGAACACTAGCTTACCTCCAATGGACACATGTATTCCATGGAAAAATCTTTCTCTAATGACTCAATATAGAAGGTCAGAAGTTCTGCAGCCCTTTTCCACTGCTTTTGTAGCATGGCATCTTGAATGTAACTTAAACACGCTTCCTTGCTCTTCTTGAAGTTTAACTTATATTCATGGGAAGATACTAAAAAACCCAAACAAACAAATCAAGCAAGCCTGCAACTGTCACAGCCCAAACTCAGATAACGTGCCTACCAGTTCAGTATCTCTATGATCTCTCTCAGATACTACCAAAAAAAAAATAATATCTTAAACTACATGAAGTTAAACACACCTATTATGCTGCAGGGAAGCAAGACTACAGCAACAGCTAGAAATGCATGTGAACTGGCATTTGCCACAAGCAACACACAGCTGAGGCTTGAAAGAGTGATGAAGCAGTTATTACACACTACTGCCCTTCCAGAATTAGAAAGCCATGATGCTTTGGTAACTTCACAGTACATTTTGTTGTATTTTGGGGACTACTCTCTTCCCTTACTAATCATCCTCTAGGCTTGTGACCCCAAGTGTTGAAGATCTACACACATACAAACACACCACTCCAGTACCAAAGGCTAAGCAATTCCCACTAAAAACAAAGATAGAGAATTTTTCTTTTCTGAGTACAAGACTAGGAAGAGGCCACTTACCCTTTTTACATGGATACTGGTTCAACTCCTGTTACAGCAGAAACCCAAAATCTCATTTCCACATCTGTTTAAAGCTCATGGCTGTACACCACTGTCTACTGCATCCCTACAACAACACTTGAGCCATAAGAGCTTTCTGCAAAGGAGACGCAGACCTCACCTAACCAGCTCCTACCTGGACGCTGCAGGCAAAGAAGAAACTCAAGCCCCAGCTTGAAGCAGTTTGATTATAGTGCATTCTACAAAATTACCGCTAACCAACCTACCTATAGGTCCCAACTTCACACCTATTTTTAACCACAAGAGTTCCAAGCATGAAGAAAATAAACCCCACACTGAACACCACAAGATATACCGAGGACCACAGCTACTGAAGGCAAGTCCTGCCGTGCAAGTTGCTGAGAAGTCACATAATATTGACACAGCTGAGGTAAAGTGTTACACTACACAGAACTACTTTGAAACAACAGAGGTTTTGCGGTCACCTGCACCCCAAAGAGCTTTGTTATCGGTCACCTCAGGAGCCCTTGCTTTAGCAGTAGCCTACACGCTGCCTTCCAGCGTCTCGCAAGTCGCCGGGAAGGCCAAGGGGTGCCGAGGGCACCGCTACGGGCACCGAGGGAGCCCAACCGGCCTCCTCGGGGGGAGCAGGTACCGACGGCGAAACGCCGAGGGAAGGAAGGGACGGGACGGCCCCACCGACAACAGGCACAGCATGGGCAGAGAGGGCGGCCTTCCTCCCTCAGGACCAGAGCGGGGCGACGAAGGAGTGCGAGGAGCCGCCATCGAGCAGCTCTGCTCTTACCTGGCTGGTAGAGGTGCGGCAGCAGGGAGGGCAGGTGTAGAGCCGGCAGCAGGGCGCTCCCTACCGCCGCATCCTTCCTCACCGCTGCCGCCTCTTCCTCCTCCAGGAAGCTGTCCATGGCGGCCGTCACGCACGCCCGCACCCACCGCCCGGCCACAGCAGCCGCCTTCGCCCTTCAGGGATCGAACCCATAAACCCTCGGCCGCTCCGAGCTAAGCCGACCCCGGGGCGACGGAAGCCGCCCGGGGCAGAGGGAGTTTCTCGGCCTGAACCGAGTTCCACATCAGGAGGCCCCTCAGGCCGGCGAAAGGCGCATGCGCGGAAGGAGGCGCAGGCGCCCCGTGGAGGCCCGTGGGAGCGCGGCCGTGAGGAAAGCGGGGCCTGAGGGCCACGTAAAGCTGATCTGGTGGGTATAAAGCGCTGCAAGCTCTGGAGGTAGAACCGGCACAGTGTTAGAGGTAGCAGAGGGGCTGGGAGCCTCTTGAGCCCCTGCCAAGGCTGGCTGGCAGCCTTTTCCTGAGGCTGCGCAGGTGGGATAGGCCAGGCGGCGTGATGGATGCCCTCTCCTGTGGGGAATGAGGGATGCTGACCAAGGGTGAGGCAGGAGGGTTGTGTGGCACAGAGGTGCTTAATTCCACATGTCGCACAATCAGAGCGTTCCTATGAATGATGCAATGGTAACTCTAAAAGGGATAGCCCGATCCCACGGTCACTTATCCCATTAGCTGTATTAGTACTCTTCTGGTCGTTTCTAATTCAGAACATCATGTTGTACAGAAGAAAAGGATTCTAAATTCAAATGTTGTGTGTTACAGAGCAAGAGTATTACCTGTGCTCCCACAGAGTGCCTGGATTCTAGAAATCTGCCTGCCCTCAACCACAGAACCTGGTTTGTACAAACTTGTGTTGGAACCTGTTCCTTTAAATCACTTTTGCCATGGAGTGCTTTGGTATGAGTAAAGTCCAGTTTTCCCAGTAAGAATTTATAGGGTTTTTTTTTTTTTTTTTTCTCAGAACAGCTCCGCCATGTGAGGCTAAGTAAATAATAAACGGGCTCAGATTAAAGGTTTATGCAACTCAGTGTCCTGGTTCAAAGATGATCAATAACAAGCATCAAAGGAACAGTACAAGGCAGAACAGTTGTTTGCAGTGTTCTAAACATTTAACCTCACTGTCATACCTTAATATGGCATTGAATAAAACTGTGTGGGGATAACAGAAGTATCCCTTTTTTGTTTGTTTGTTGGTTTTAGGTTTGTTTTGGGGTTTGTTTTTTGTTTGTTTTAATCCTCTGATCTTCCATTATATGACCAGGACCAGCATTTCAATTCATAAGTATAACACTTCTTTAACAGTGTCATCTTCTTTGTATTTTATATTGTACCTGGTATGAGTGTCTCATTGATCATTGTTGTTCCCTGGGCACAGTGTCACTTCCTACAGCATTTCTGACCTTTTGTTACAGCTTTACCTTCACTTTACTGTCTGGCTTACCCCACTGTATTGCTTCAAGTTCTCACATAAGCTTAGAAGCACATTACATTTGGCTTGTTATTTTTATCTTTGCTGATTCTTATGTAAACTTAGCCAAACAATCTTGTTAATGGGCATTAGTTACTTCAGTTGATGATATAGTGTGGTAGAGATGGGAGGACTGCTTTGTAACTGGAGATACATAGAAAATATTCGATTCCTCACAGAAGGCAGCACTGCTCTCATAGCTGAATAGATCTGCTCCCAAGATTGGGGTTGAAGACTGATGGAAATTTTGTCTGAAATACTTAAAAGAAATATTTCACTTAGTTCAATTTATGCCACGCATGGGGGAAAGCTGGGTATGTTAATAGGTGGGTGTATTATGAAATACTTGAAATTATAGGGAATGCTGGACAGTTGCAGTGGTAAATTTGTATATAATTGAGTATCAACTGTGAGCAACTCATTATTGCACAATAAAGGTAATAATGATGCAAGAAGTATATGATTTTCTTTCTCTTTACATCTCCCTTTCTTGCCCTTGTCTTTATGGCCACAGACACTGTTACCTTTTATCTTGGTCTTTTAAATAAAGATAAGCTTGGTAACCTTGTACTGACAGGAAAGTACTAAACAGCTCTGTCTTCCCAAGCAAGCGGACCTAAAGATCAGGCTGGGAATCATGACACAAAAAATGTTAATGTCAAGGGAAAAACTACTTGTCTGTTATTCATACAGTCATATTAAAACCCGACTTGAATATATTTACTTCAATATTGTAAGTTGTGATTAAATTGACCTTTAAAATATTACACTGCTGTAGGTGGGGGCTGAAAATGAAACACATACGTATTTTTCAGAGGTTACATCATAGTAACTGGGCTTAGAACTCAGGCCCTGTGCGATGAGGCTGTGGAAATGAGTGCTCGTAGAGCAAAATCAATAATAATGAGGTTATGATAAGAACACTAGCAGCGCCTCTAATGCAATTAGCAGTGGTGATTGCTAAGTCCTGTGATGGGAGATGGCAATAAGCGGAGCAGTAGGATCGACTACTTTTATCACTGTTGCAGAACAAACCCTGCAGACCTGAAGTTAAGAATGCTTGCAAATATATCATTTAAAAGAGCTCTTAAAAGAGTCCTCAGCTCTCCAGAGTTGCCCTTTGATGTGTACAAAAAACCAGGATCCTTTACCTTGACCATCAGTTTTGCCAAGTGCCTTTTCATTAAGGGAGGAGCTTCAGAATTTGCCGCCTTTTTTTTTTTTGACCATTTGATGAACTTGTAAGAAGATTCTATTACACTACCTATGCCTTCTTGGGTGCATCTTTTATTCCCTTTGTCCAGTCAGTCACATGGGCCTGAAAAAGAGGATGGAGTTTTGTTCTTTTCTCCTGTTCATGACCATTGTGACTTCTGCTGTGACTTCTACCATTTTAGATCTCTAAAGCAATATAACCGTGATGGATGTGAAGAAGAGCTAATAAAAAAGTGAAGGTGATCATGTAAGTAGCACATCTTTTGGTTTGCAAACATTCATAGTTAAAACGTAGCAGCAAGTGGAAGCTGGAGCTACAGAAGGGCAAGAGGAGGAGTTTTTCAGCAGGTTTGGTTTGGGTTGGTTTTTTTCAGCAGCTGGGTGTGCAGCCCTTCATTTGCCTACGCTTTCCTGTGCGGGGCCACAAGTGAGTGAGCTCCCATGCCCCTGTTACCACAGGTTTAACCTCAAACTCGTGGGAGGTTGCCAGGGGGGATGTCACGCTTGCTTGGTAGCAACTGCTCCTCCAAAGCGGAGATGTGAACTTCTTGGTGGGGTGGGAGGGAGAGCAGAGAGGTGGATGATTGGATATGTGGCATCCTCACCCTTGCAAGGGGTGGGAACATAGGGGCTATTACACCTTTTTCTGCACTGTGGCTAGACCCACTGGGCCACTCTTGTTATTTCAGTGATCCTCTGCGTGAGAAAACTTTGAGTGCTGTGTCCAGCCTTGGAGTCCTCAGCACAAGAAGGACATAGACCTCTTGGAACAGATCCAGAGGAGGACCCTGAAGATGCTGTGAGGGCTGGAGCCCCTCTGCTGTAAGGACAGGCTGAGAGTTGGGGTGTTCAGCCTGTAAAAGAGAAGGTGCCAGAGAGAATCCAGAGCCCCCTCCAATCAGTAAAAAGGCTCCCGGAAAGCTGGGGAGGGACTCTTGCTCAGGGAGGGGAGCCACAGGACAAAGGGGAATGGCTTTAACCTGAAAGAGGGAGGATTTAGATTATGTATTGGGAGAAATTCTTTGCTGTGAGGGTGGTGAGACCCTGGCACAGGTTGCCCAGAGAAGCTGTGGCTGCCCCATCCCTGGAGGG